>BTPG01000003.1:165970347-166270347 GCA_036245525.1 Semisulcospira habei
TACAAATACACCATCAAATAAAAAAAGAAAATAAAAATGTTAAATTTATTACTGTCAGTAAAACGATATTACACATGCAAAAGCTTGAACATGATACAACAGAAGACATACCAGGAAAGTGGCTTATTTGTTGGTAATTAATTTTGTCTATTATATAGGTTTTTGTCAATAAAGTGCCATTTTACACTATATAATTTTCTATTTATTTTTTTGTCGGACAAATAAAAAAGATGGACAACCATCAAAGATTAAGAAACGTGTTTCACACAACTGACTTACCTATATATAATATTTACAATGTCTATGAATCAATAGAAAGATCTTTTTTAGTCATACAAAATAACCTTCTTTCTGATAGTGTAAAGATTCAGATTGTTGCAAAAATAGAATTTGCCAGAGATGTTGGTGAAGTTATTGTAACATATATCTCGACAAGGCAGCACACAGTTAATTCGAGAAGAGAACTAGAGAAAGTGTTTAGAGAAAGATTGTTACCAGACTTCCATGAAGCAATTGACAGAGCAGAAATGCAAGGGTCTGGCTGGCATGAAGGCCTTGTACATGAACTACAACTGAAGCAGTCAAGATATCATCCTATACTAGGTAAATCATGGATACCACTTCCAACTGAGGTTGCAAACAAAAAGGCTGTAGTCAATATTCAAAACAATGATAATTTATGTTTTATGTGGTGTGTGCTTGCTAAACTTCATTTTGTAAAAGCAAAACCTGATCGTGTATCTAACTATACCAAATTTGTAAACGAACTCAACTTCAGTGGCATTGAGTTCCCTGTTAAAATAGAGGACATAGACTTGTTTGAAAAACTAAATCCTGGTATATCTGTGAATGTGTATGTGTGGGATAATGAGTCTGAGAACAAGTTACAACCGATTAGAGTATCACCACTTGCCCCAACCTATGGTCAATCAGAAGATAAGCATATTGATATGTTACTAATAAGCTCAGGTGATAACTTTCACTACACAATTATTAGGAGTATGTCACGTCTATTTCACAATCATGTAACAAAACACAAGTGTAAACAGGAAGTTTGTAAAAAATGTTTACAGAGGTTTTCTTCTATTGCAGTAGCACACAAACATGTTTTAAATTGTAGGTCAGCTGATGACGTACAAACAGTACTTAAGTATCCAGATCCTGGTAGTCAAGTGTATTTTAAGAACTATGGGAATCAGCAAAAGCTGCCGTTTGTAGTGTATGCAGATTTTGAATCACTCGTTGTTCCGTATGAGGGTCCTGTTCCAGAGTCATTACCAAAGACTATAAAACTGAGTGACCAAGTGGTGTGTTCTTTTGGATACATTCTTGTTAGGTCAGATGGTCAGCATACAGAACCTGTTATCTATAGGGGTGAAAATGCAGCAGCTGAGTTTTTAACAGAAATGAGACATCTGTATATTCAGGTAGTAAAGTATTTGGAAAACTGTCAGATGCCTTTGGTAATGACAGAAGAAGACAAACAGAATTTTGATGCAGCAGTGATGTGTTGGATTTGTGAACAACCTTTAGGAGGTGATAAAGTTTGTGACCATGATCACATAACTGGACGTTACAGAGGTGCCGCACATAACAAATGTAACTTGTTTTTAAAAATAGATCCAAAAAAATATAAACTACCTATCTTTTTCCACAATCTCAAAGGATATGATTCACATATTATCATGCAGGCTGTGGATGAGTCTTACAAAAAAATTAGTTGCATTGCCCAGACAACAGAGAAATACTTGACTTTTAGATTAGATAAATTAGCATTTTATGACTCTATGCAACATCTGTCTTTAGGGTTGGCTAGTCTGGCAGAAGGACTGAGTGAGTATCCAATAACGAGTAAATATTTTGAACCAGACTTGATTAAGAAAGGAGTCTATCCATATGAGTACATCAGTGACTGGGTAGTTTTTGAAGAAACAAGACTGCCACCAAAAGAGAAATTTTATTCTACACTAACTGGAAAAGGTATTTCTGACTCTGAATATCAACACGCTCTTGATGTGTGGGGTAAATTAGGATGTCAGACAATTGGTGATTACCATGACCAGTACTTGAAAGCTGACGTTTGTTTGCTAGCAGACGTATTTGAAAGTTACCGTGAAAAGGGTTTGTTACACTACAAGCTTGACCCTGCTTGTTACATAACTAGTCCTGGCATGACATGGGATGCATTTTTGAAATCCAGTAAGATATTTATAGACCTGTTGTCTGATCGTACGATGGGTGAAATGGTGGAACGCGGATTGAGAGGAGGGATTAGTATTGCAGCAAATAACTACGCCAGAGCCAACAATAAATATCTGGACACCTTTGACCCCTCAAGCCCGGGGTCAAGGTCATTCATTACGTACCTTGATGCTAATAATTTGTATGGCTGGGCAATGTGTGAATTATTGCCCTTGAAAAACTTTTGTCTGTATGATTTGTCACAGTATGATGTAACAGAGTCAGGGTTAACAAACAATATTATGAATCTTGATCGAAACGATCCAAAGGGTTGGATCTTTGAAGTCGACCTGGAGTACCCACACCATCTACACGATTACCATAATGATTATCCATTAGCTGTTGAGAAAATGAGTATGACAGGGAAAAAAGAAGACACTAAGCTTGTGCCAAATTTGAATGACAAATTTAATTACGTTTGTCACTACCGCTTGCTGCAGTTTTACATCAGACACGGGTTAGTACTAAAGAAAGTTCACAGAGGTATTCAATTTGATCAGAGTGCTTTTATGAAAGATTACATAATGAAGAACACAACATTGCGTGCAAGAGATGGTAACACTGCATTTGACAAAGACTTCTTTAAGCTTATGAACAATGCCTGTTTTGGTAAGACGATGGAAAATCCTCATCACCGCAAAGATGTGAGACTGGTCACAACTGAATCGGGCGCAATTAAACTTACAAGTAAGCCTCAGTACACAGGGTATAAAGAATTTCATCCATCATTGTATGCAGTGTCACTCAAAAAAAAGATTGTTAAACTGGATAAGCCAGTATTTATAGGTATGGCTATTCTGGAGTTGTCAAAACTGTTGATGCTTGAATTTTATTATGATTACTTCAAACCAAAGTATCCTGAGTGTCGATTGTTATACACTGACACTGACTCTATGATCATTGATGTGCCTACTGAAGACTTTTATGAAGACATGAAAACAGAGTTACACATGTATGACACGTCTGACTATCCTAAAGATCATCCACTGTACAGCACACAAAACAAAAAAGTGCCTGGTAAGTTTAAGGATGAACTAAATGGTGTGCCAATAGTTGAGTACGTTGGTCTGAGATCCAAAATGTATTCTATACAGCATCAGAAAGGTAGTCAGTCGAAAGCCAAAGGTATCAAGAAAACAGCGATAAAAAATAAAGACATTCGACATGAACATTACAAGCAAGTGTTAGATGGTGCATTAATGCCTGATTATCCAAACAAGACACTAAGATCAAACAAACATAATATTGAAATGATTCAAACATATAAAAAGTCTCTAGCAGTTGGGGATACAAAAAGAGTGTTTCACACTAAGGAAAAAGCTTATGCACCAGGTCATTACAGGCTCAAGTTATCTGAAGAAATAGCTGATAATCTGCTTGATAAACTAATTGATGAATTGAAATTGTTAAAAGTGGGTAACAGTATCTGTGGGAATAATCTGTAATTCTTCTCTGACAAATGCCCTCTTTGGTGCAGGCTCATACAGATAATATATTGTTGCATTAGCTGAAGGAGCTATTTTTTTTATATTATGAACAGATGTAGACCAAATTGGATCAGTTGCCCTACGTCTAACGTCATTCTCAGCTTCACCTGGTTGATACAAATATCTTACCTGTTTTGTAAACAAGCTAGTGTCTGGAGGTGTTGTTGTTGTTTTTATTTCTGACGGTATTGTTTTCAATTTAATAGCATCAACAGGTTTAGGGTGACCCTCATTATTCATTGCTTTTATTACAGACGGTAATCTTTTAACCCACTCAGTGTTACGTGTGTCATGCATGAGTTCCTTAGAATACTGATAGCTAAAAAGTCTCTCTGATAATTGTTTATTGAAATTTTCTACAATAGCCTGTGATCTATGCAAGCCTGGTATGCCTCGCCGCACTAGCACTCCATGCTTTGCAAATAACTGATTAACAGCGCCTTTAAATTCACTCCCATCATCAACCTGCACAAGCCTAGGGTATTTTAAAGGACCTCGACTATATATTTTTGATAATGCAGTGGCCACTGTTACAGCTTTTTTGTCAGTTATGGGTTCTGCATCCTTATACCTTGAAGCTATGTCAACAACAGTTAATGCATACTTGTATCGTTTCTTTCTTATTGTGTCATGCGGAAGAAACAGGAGGTCCATTTGGTGTGTGTCATTAGGTGATGTGTTTTCAAAATGAGGCCTTGTTATTTTTCTTGGAGCAGGAAGATATATTTGCCAAATTGCCTGTTTTTTAAGCCACTGTTTTAGTTGGTTGACATCTCCACCCACAGCAGCATGTAATTTTTTTACTGCAGTATTCCCTTTCCAGTAGCCAATTGGAGAGTAATATATTTTTGATAGTTTAGCGTCTGCCATTTTTTCTAGCAATATAAACTCCTGTAAAATATACTAATGTCATTCCTACTAAAACAAATATTATTTCTCCATTTCTTTGTTCTGGGCTTGGTTGGTAGTAGTCACTAAGTTTTGGTTGTGGAATAGACATGTCTTCACCAGTTACAAGATAGTATTCTTTGATAGCGTCATCGACGTTTGAAAATGTATGCTGTGCATGACCCTCAAGTTTTAGTTTTTCATTAATAAAATCAAGTTTTTCAATTCTTTGCTTCTCATAATCTTGCTGAGCTTGAGCTAGTTTTTCAGATGCCTCATTGTGTCGCTTCATTTCTTCTGCTGATTCTTCTTTACTAACTTTTGAAAAGAAATAGTTTGATCCACTAAAAGCTAATGCGTTAATAACTGCACCGCCAATCATAACAGCTATAGTTGCCATATTTTTATTTACATAGAAATATTTTCTGGAATAATTCCTTGCTTGACTAGAAAATCTTTTGTTGCAATCGATGCTGTTATAACAACTACTAGCTTAGCACTGTCTTCAAAGTCTAATTTACTAAGGTCTGCTGATTTCATTTTGAGAAGACTTTTTCCCAACATAGAATATGCTACTGCTAGTCCACTTATTACAGCAGAGTGATAGACAAGGTTCATTAAGTTCTTTGTGTCGCTCATTTTTATACCATAAAAATTAAAATAATAAATTTATTTACTGCATGTAAAATGGGTCCACGGCTTTGGGTGTTGCTGGTAATGTGGAGACTTCTTCTTTTATTTTTGGAGTGTCTGATTTTTTGGTCACTGTACGAGTGTTTGGTTTATATTTTTTATATAATTTGTAACCTACGTAACCAAATCCGACAACAAATCCAGCAACTATATATTTTGTTGTTTGAGGGTTAGACTTAGTTGTTTGTTTCTCACTTTTATAAGTAAGTGTCGGCTCTGACGGTATTGACACTGGTTCTGTTGATGGTGGATCAGTTATATTATTTTGTTCTTTTTGAATCTGTAATTTTTTTTGCCTATTCCATTCAGCTAATCTTTTTCCAGCATCAACCCTGCCTTGACTTTTAGTCTTAGTCACCGTTTGTACCTCTGTCAAAACTGGAGTCATCTTGTTCTCCTCCATTTGATACTTCTTTTTCTTCTGCAGTAAAATTTATTTTTGATAAATCGATATAACTACTAGTTACCATCAAAGTTACGGCAGGAGCAAGGTAATTGCCAAACTTATAAAACATGTTACATGCTAATCTACCAATCGAACTAGAAACTATGGGGTTGTTTTCTAGATCATGAGAAAGGCTTTCAGTGTCTATCGGTATGAAGTGATTAACAGCTTTTGTGTATAAAAATATAAGAGATCGACTCAAATCGCGTGTCATTAGTGAAGCAATATGGTTCTCATATTTAGCATGAAGCTTGATTAGTTCATCGGCAGTTAAAGACTCTATGTCTTCTGCCATGTATTGTTTTCCTAAATAAGTTTTTGACTTACCAGAAACAATAACGGAGAGAAGTCTCTGTTTCTTAGAGTCTAAGTCTTTATTTTCCACAGCATTGATATCATTGAGAAGAAGTAATTCGTCTTGATTCATTTTATAATTTAATATAATAAAAAACATTAATTATTTAATGATTATAATAAAACGTCTTATTAAATGATAATTGTATTGATGATAAAGAGATAGATAAATGGGGGATCCCAAAATAATAAATTCAATAGAGTCGCATCCGTCATGCTCATCATTTTTTAAAAATTAAAGGGTTGATTCGGAAATAACGAGAGTGTAATGGGATAACTAAATTTTGTTATTAAAAATAGCGTAAATTAGCGACGGATGCGGCTTTATTGAATGTATTGGTTTGGGATCCCCCATTTATCTATCTCTCGTCCCGCTGTCGTCGAACCTGCGTCTCCTGAGTAGACCGATGGCTGCCCAACCGGTCCGAGGATCTGCTGCACCTAGCTGGAAACTCTGAAGCCCATTGCCGTGGCGAAGTCCGTTGGCGCGAGACGCTTGAACTAGTCCTCCGATCGACGATGAAGCGCGAGAAGCCGAGACGTCAACACGATTACGGTCTCTGCCACGTATAGACTCCACACGCTGTGACCGTTCCTTCGATCGCGAAGCTCGAACCCTTTGGTATGTCTGTGCTTCGGGGGTCCGCCATCTATTAGAACTCTCCATACGACAGCTCATCGAACTGACCACACTGGTCCTCTCCCGAAGGAGGCTATCATCGCCAGTGGATAGCCTGTGGCGCCACTCTCTATCTCTGGACCCCGAAATCTTACTATGTGGCTTATCAAGTTGGCGTCTTGAAATCCTTCCCCCCTCCGCGAGAGGTCCCGAAGGTGTGACCCTGTCCAGGCGCTGGACCGGCCTACGGCAGTAGGGCGCTCTCAACTTCGAGGGGGGAGGGGGGGGGGGTCCCCCGCTTCTGCTGCCTGGGTCCTCTTATTGCCAGGAGGGCCTCCGTGCGACCCAAAGTAATCCCTGCGGAGGGAACGAGCTCTCAAAGGCCTTACTAATCATAGGGTGGCGAACCCCTGCCTGGCCTATTTCCCTTTCTGTCGATTGAAGGGTACAATTGAGCTCTTGGTGCTGTGCGGGATGGCGAATCCCATCGGCTGCTATTAGGCTCAATCGTCCGCGCAGGACTAGGCAGCTCTGCACGAAGCACCGGTGGGGGCAGCAGGACCCTTTTTGCGCCGACAACACACGATGTCTGAAATTGCATTTCTCTGTTTCACATTCAAGGCTACGGACGCTCTCTTGCGTCTCGGCCTTTCTCTCCTGTAAAAGGCCCATAGTAGTGACCAACGGTCTTCCTTCCACGTAGCGCATACGGTCGACTGGAGAAACAGCCAGAGCAGGTTAGACAGACATCATGTACATCACTAGGCCACTGGAATTCGCCAAACAGGGTGCAGGTCCTAACCTGAGCACTGTAACATAAGACAGACAAAAAGCGCTCGGAGCCTCAAGGAGGGTCCGAGTTACCGAACGGTCGCGTACATACAATTCGGAAAATGCCATCGCCCGGTCAAACGCCAGCTGAGGCAGTAACCGAAGCTTTGCCTGTCCATGTCTGAACACAGAAACCACACAACGCACACAAGCACAGAATAATCTCCTCTTTCTTTCTTTTCTTTCTTTTTCCTTTCTTCCATAGGACCAAGAATCACAAAAGTAGAGTTCACACAGTCCAAGGTCGGAGCACGAGGTGCACACGACCGGCCTAACTGAGCTAAGCGAAGTCACTGTCGGGAAAGGTTGAGTGCGCCACCGGATACGGTTGTAGGGGAGGCCACTCGGGGTGTCCTGGTAACAGCACCCCAGTGATTGCCTCCCCTGTGAGGAGGACACAGTAAGTTTTGGGGTTAAAATTGATGAGTTAAGCGAAGGTTCCAATTAGTAATGTCATCGGTAATGATTTTGAGAAAAATTCATTTTTCTCTAAAAGGTATTTTTTCGAAAAATACTTACTGATGACATGACTTTGTGGAAATGTCTACTACTAGCTCAATTTTAGCCTACTCACCCGTTGTGTGCCCACACAACCCGGGAGGCACTCGGGGAACCCCCCCCCCCCCCCCCAGAGGGGCCGAGAGTTGTCTCCCGTTCCTGCCCTACCAGATCCGGTCACGAGACCAGCCAGTCTGATACTTCGCTCGAAAGCGGCAAGCGGGGCAGGTGGGAGGGTCCTCCGAGTCATGTCATTGGTAAGTATTTTTCGAAAAAATACTTTTAGAGAAAAATGAATTTGTTTCCTCAAAAACATTACCGATGACATGACTTTGTGGAAGAATTGCGATGAGGAGGAGGGTGCAGCGGAAAAGCTCCTTAAGGGTAGAACAGCGCCGTCCTCCCGGTCGCAAAACTCCCGACAATTTTAGCGAAGTGCATACCTACGGTGGCGCCGGGAGGGAGTGTTGCGCCGCGGCAATGTCCCCCACCAGTGCGAGATTTTCTCGCTGGCCTGCCAGGTCCCTGAGGTAGAAGCGGGCGAATACAGATTCAGTCTTCCAGCCCACAGCTGCCACGATGTCCTTGACAGCGCAGTTTCGATCAAACGCGACGCTTGTGGCCATGGCTCGTACCTCGTGTGCGTGTATGTGCAGCCTCTTCGCTCCCTGCGGGGAGATGTCTTGATAGGCGGAGCGTATGACCCAGCGGAGCCAGGAAGAGATTGTCTGGGCTGTTATGTCATTCCTGCTGGGTCTCAGAGGTAGGAAGAGGCGCGAACGCCCTCTGCGGAAGGCTTTAGATCGTCGCAGATAAACTCTAAGGGCGCGCACGGGATCCTGTTGCCTGGTCTCCTGGGACAGGGGGTTGGTTCTTAGCGGCCGTAAGGTGATAACCTGAGGTGCAGTCAGAGGAGACCTGTTCTTGGCAAGGAAGGCAGGGTCAGTGAGAAGTTGAACAGCCCCGTTAGCTCGGAACTGTAGGCAGGTAGGACGCGCCGAAAGTGCGTGTAGCTCACTCACCCGTGAGGCGGTAGCAAGGGCCAGCAGGAAGTCTTTCGTGTCACATCTGCAAAACGGGCCAAAGGTAAGGGTTCGAATCTGGCAGAATTCAACCACGTTAGCACCCAGGGCAGGTCCCAGTGGGGAAGGAGTGAGCGGTGGGTTGGGCGCTGGATGCCAAAGTGTCCCATAAGGTCGGCTAGGTCTTTGCAGGCGCCCGGGTCTGGGTGACCAAGGTGTCGATACGTGTCCGCGATCATGGACAGGTATCCCCTCACAGTGATGGGGGCTAGGCCTAGGTCTCGGAAGAGCCAGAGAAAGAAGTCCGCCAGCTGAGGATTAGTCAGTTCCGTGGGGGTCAGGCTGTGTTCGGAGCACCAGGAACACAGGACTCGCCACTTTCCCTCGTAGACTCGAATGGTCGAAGGTCTGCGGGCCGCAGCGATCGCCTCCACTGCTGCACCCGAGTAGCCTCTAGCTCCGAGGGCTTGCCGCACAACCTCCAGGCGTGAAGGAGGAGCCGCTCCAGGCAGGGGTGGAACAGCGGCTGGCGCGGTTGCTTGAGCATGGTGCGTGGGGTGGGAAGCAGCAGGGGCGGGTCCGTGGCGAGGCTGAGAAGGTCGGTAGTCCAGGAGCGGTTCCAGGCGAACGGTGCGACTAACAGGAGGACCGCCGAGCAGCCCCGAAGCTTGAGGAGGACTTTGGGTATGAGAACCGTCGGTGGGTAAGCGTAGGCCACGAGGCCGTCCCAGGGAATGGAGAGTGCATCGACAGCCCAGACAAGGGGATCGGGAATCGGGGAGACGAAGAGAGGAAGCTGATGGTTCCACCTCGTGGCGAACAAGTCGACCTGGGGAGTCTCCCACCGGGCGCAGATCATCCGAAAGATGTCCTGCCGAAGGGTCCATTCCGTGTGTAAGAGCTGACCCCGGCGAGACAGAGAGTCGGCCAAGACATTCAGGTGTCCAGGAATGTGTCGGGCTCGAATGGTAATGCCTCGATCCTCGCACCACTGCATCATCTGGTAGAGGAGCATACAAAGGTCGGGAGAGCGTGTGCCACCTTGTTTCTGGATGTAAGCCACCACAGTCGTGCTGTCCGAGAGAACGAGCAGCTCCTGGTGCCTGAGGAGATCCTCCCAGAACTGAAGGGCTTGCCATACGGCCTGCATCTCCAGCCAGTTGATGTGGGTATGCGCTAAGTCCGAGGGCCAGGGCCCCGATGTCAAGAGGAACCGAGGAAGGAGATGAGCGCCCCACCCAGTGAGGCTCGCGTCAACACAAAGAGAGGTCTGGGGAGGAGGAGAGGCCAGGGGAACTCCCGACGCTAGCCAAGAGGGGTCGGTCCACCGACGAAGATGAGGAAGCAGCATCTGGGGCACCGGAACCAACGTCGTTAAGTCGCCGGACGACGGGCGCCAATGGAGTAGGAGATGCAGCTGAATCGGCCGGGAGTAGAGACGACCTAGGGGGATGAGGTCCGCTGCAGCGTTCAACAAGCCCAGAAGCTGAAGCCAGACTCTGGCGGGGGCTGCGTCCTCCTGAGCTAACTGACCGGCTAGATTCGCAATCTTCTGGATCCAGGGAGCCGGAAGGCGCACCATGTTGAGGTCGGTAGCAAATTCCATGCCCAGGTGCACAAAGCGGCGGGAAGGAGTGAGATCCGACTTGCCGTCGTTTACTAGGAAGCCCAAGTGCGCCAGGAGGTGCAGCAGCGCATCCCTGTCCGTCGCGAGCGTAGTCTCGGACTGATTGCGGAGGAGAAGGTCGTCTAGGTAATTCGACGTCGGACTGGAGGAGGACTGTCGGGCCTTGGCGACTACGGCGTCCATCAGCCGGGTGAACACCCAGGGCTGAGGTTGAGTCCGAACGGGAGCGCGTGAAACTGGTAGACGACGCCGTCGATCGCAAACCTGAGGAACTTCCTGGAGGCCTGGTGCATCGGTACATGCAGGTACGCATCGGAAAGGTCCAAGCTGACTGCGAAGTCTAGAGGCTGGACTGCGGCTTTCAGGGCTCGGGCAGTCTCCATCCGGAAGGAAGGGGCCATAATAAATTTGTTCAGGGCCGAGAGATCGATAACCGGTCGCCATCTCCCTCCAGGCTTCGGAACGATGAACAAGCGGCTGTAGAAGGCTGGGGAGTCGGGAACTCGAACCACCTCCGTGGCGGCTTTCCACAGGAGGGAGGAGACCTCTATGCGCAGAGCGGAGGCCTTCAGCGGGTCGCTGGGGATCTCGGTCCAAAGGGGGGAGCAACGCAAGGGAGGGGGGCTTCGAAAGGCGATCTGGAGGCCGTCTGAAATAGTGTCGCAAATCCAGGGGTCGTCGGGAAAAAGAGCGAGCCAACTTCCGCGGAAAGCGGCTAGCCTCCCGCCGACCGGAGACCCCGAGGAGGTCGGCGGGGGCAGGGATGGGGGGGCAGTCAGGCGGCCCGCCCGCGACCTGGTCGCCGGGTGGGACGGGGCTAAGCGGGAGCACGGGACCTGTAGGGTCTGGATCGGCCAAAAGCGGGGGTCTGCACCGGGGCCGAAGAGGGGCCTGAGGAGGCAGCGGGTCTAGCAGACCGCGAGGCACGACCCCTAGCCTGGTGGGAGGACGGAAAGCGGCGGGGCGGGGGGGCACTGCAGGGCCAGCGGTCGGGGTTGGAGGCTCTAACGGCGGACCAGGTGTCGCCGAACAGCAGGGGCCCACCCAGCGGCGCACGACGAAGCTGCGCGCGCAGGTCAGGCGGCATCGTCCGGCAGGCCAGCAGCAGGGCGTCTCGACGCATCAGGTCACAATTGGCGGAGGCAGCCATAGCGTTAACCGACGAATGGTAGGCGGCGCGGTTGGCGACTTCCGCTAAGACTAGCAAATCCCCAAGGAGAGGCGTGATAGAAGGATGCCAGGAGTCCTCCACCCGACGGACGAGGGCTTGCGTGAGAAGCTCCAGGAAACCGGCGCAGGCTAAGGTGTTCCGGACCAGGGACGCTGTCTTATCCAGGCCACGGGGGAGGAAACGTCGAAGAAGAGCGGGGCCGCCAGCTTGCGACAAGGCAGGGGGGTCCAGCGCCGGAAGAGGAATGGAGAAAGCCTGGGAATGGCCGGCATACCAGTCCCGACGGAAGGCGATGTCCAGGCCATCCGGCCAGCGACGATCGGAGAAGAACACCGGCTCGCGTGACGTGGCACGTTGCAGGTGCGCCGAGAAAACATCTCGCAGCTCCTTAAAACCGGGCGGCTGGAGAAGCGACTTGAATCTCTGACCTGACGCTCGGCATCCACGAAGGCGGAGACTTTCCTCTTCAGGGGGGGGGAGGCTGGGCAGGCGTCAGCTGGCAACGTCGCGGCGATGATCCTGGCGGCTTCGTCCAAGGCCAAGAGGGTCTCCGCACGGGAAGAAGACGGAAGAGCCGAGAGGGCAGCATCATCGAAGTCAGCAGGCGAAAGGGAGCGACTATCCTCGTCCAAAAGGGCCGAGATGGAATCCTCGGGCAGCAAACTAAGCGTCTCTTCCTCCAGGGGGCAGCGAGAAGGCGGGCGAGACACCGTGAAAGCCGGAGGCTGACGAGTGGGCCGGGAACTGTCTTGGAGATCACGGGAATCGCGGGGTCGAGCAGGTAGCGAAGACCGCTGCGGCGAACGACGCGGCGAACGCGAGAAGGCGCGAGGAGGGGTCCTGACCGGAGCGTGAGAATGAGGCCTGGAACGCGGACGGCGACCAGCCGGAGAGGGGCGCCGACGAGGAGAGGAGGGCCGATGAAGGAGGTGACGAGGCGAACGCGTTGAACGGCGTGAAGGCGAGCACGAACGCGCATGCGAAGAGGAGGAGTGGCGACGATCCTGGTGGGACGAACGATCCTTCCGATGGCGCTCGAGTGGCGAGCGCGAGTGTCTCGAACTAAGGGTGGAACGGGAGGAGTCGGGGGCGCGACTGCGTCGCGCAGAATGGGGCTGACGTCTCTCCTGGCCAGACTCAGTGAGCAGGGCGCTATGCCGGCGTTCAGATCCTCCGGAAGGATCAGCGGGCTTATCTGGGAGAGACTGGCGAGGAAGGCCGGTCAACGTGGGACGGCTCAGGGCAGACTGCTGCAGGCCAGGCTCAGTGAGGCGGGCGCTCTGCCGGCAAACAGACCCTCCGGAAGGGTTAGCGGGCGTGGCAGCAGTGGCGGTCCTCTGGTCAGCGGACAAGGCAGACACCCGACTGGGATTCCGTTCCACGAGGCCAGGGCGGGAAGAGGCGGTCGTTACCATAACAGCGGCAGAAGTGGCAACTGGAGCCGGACGCGAGGTCGCAGGCGGAGGACGCTCTCGCCGGTAGAAGCTCCAGAGGTCCGACCAAAGCTTCTCCGGCCAGGTTGCACAGACATCACAAAGGTGGTCCGAGGAGCAGCCAGCACAGGGCAGGCAGACCGCATGGTAATCCGTCGGCCACTGGAAGTCGCCGCATTGGGAGCACGTAAGCATTCTGGTTCTGCAACAGACAAAGGTTATGGCACGATCATCAATGCAAGCAAGGGCGTCGAGTCCAAACAAAGGTACTCCGGACGCCGCGCAAGCCCGCGCATGAAACAGTGTTTACACTCTCTGAGGGCTAAAGGGCCTTTAAGCTAGACGAACGGAGCGTGGGTGCCAAGCGGCCCTACGAAAAACCAGCGTGTAAAAGGCCAAGCCTACTCGTAAGCTAACGAGGCATAAAATGGAGATGGAAGGCGACGTCCCGCGAGGAGACTCGCAACAGAGGCTGACTAAGGCGCCAGCAGTTAAGTTCAACAGCTGGTGCCAATGCCGAAACACAAAGAAAGGAAAGCCCAAGGGGCAGCCGGCACTCGGCCCGAGGGCCGGCTGTGGGTAGCTACTGCTACCGTACCTCCGAGACGAAGCGGGAACGGGGAAAAGGGTAGCCAACACCCAGCACAGAACGGAGGAGAGCAGTGGAACCCCAGAATGGCGCAGGCAGAAGCAGGCATCGAGAAAGCAGGCAGCGCTAGAAGGCGGCAGAGCACACGAAGAAGTCGGCAACGAGCGTAGGCAAGGACGAAGACCGGTCGAGGCAGAGCGGGAGCAAAGCCAGACACGTCTTCTCTGCACGAGCGAAGTAGCAAGACTGGCTGGTCTCGTGACCGGATCCGGTAGGGCAGGAACGGGAGACAACTCTCGGCCCCTCTGGGGGGGGGGGTTCCCCGAGTGCCTCCCGGGTTGTGTGGGCACACAACGGGTGAGTAGGCTAAAATTGAGCTAGTAGTAGACATTTCCACAAAGTCATGTCATCGGTAATGTTTTTGAGGAAACAATAAATAGTTTTGTCACAGTTATTTGACCTTATAAAAAATAATGACCTCTGGCACGTTTTTCAATCCGCCTACCGGCGTTGCTTTGCGTCATGAACAACCTGCTCACCGCCAGTGATGAAGATAATGTTTCTGTTCTGGCCCTTCTTGATTTGAGTGCTGCTTTTGACATGACAGATCACCAGATTCTTATTCAACGTTTTGAGTCTGTTTTTGGCATCAAGAGTACCGCTTTACACTTTTTTAAATCTTACCACTTTGGAAGAAAGCAAGTAGTGTTTGCGTTGGGAGTAGAGTCTGATCCCACTGAGCTTGTGTATGGCATTCCCCAAGGCTCTGTTTTGGGCCGATCCTTTTCACATTGTATACCCAGCCTTTATCTAGTGTTATCAAATGTCACTCTGTTTCTCACCATTTTTATGCTGATGACACAGAGCTGTATGCCAGTGCCCAACGCAAACATGTTAGTCAGATGTTCCAGTCTTTAGAGTCCTGTGTCACAGACGTTCAGAATTGGACCACACAGAACAAATTGCAAATGAATAGTGACAAAACTGAGGCCTTAAGATTTTCTTGTTCAACGTCCACTGATCTCCCAGACTTGATCAGGGTTGGTCAGAACAGTATCCCCTTTTCCAAGTCGGCCCGTAATCTTGGTCTTATCTTTGACAATAGGCTGACCATGAGAGAGCATTTCAACAAGGTTTGCCAATGTTCCTTCTTTGAATTGAGAAAGATCGGTTCAATTCGACACATTCTCACTACCGAAGCAACTAAAACGCTTGTTATCTCCCTTGTTCTTTCACGCATTGATTTTTGTAATTTCCTTTTGGCTGGTGTTCCTCAGAATCTTCTTGATAAACTTCAAAGAGTTATGAACTGCTCTGCCCAACTAATTTACAGAGTACTGAAACGTGAACACATAACACCCTTACTTGTTGACCTGCACTGGCTGCCTGTATCTCAAAGAATTGTGTACAAGGTCTCTGTCATTTGTTACAAAGCTATTACCGGTTTTCCTCCCCCATATTTGTCCGACCTGGTTCATATTTACACGCCTACAAGATCCCTCCGTTCAGCATCAGACACACATATTTTCAGGGTTCCTAGGTGAAAAAAGTCTAGCCAGGGCCTTTTCTTATTTTGGTCCAGTCAGCTGGAACGACCTTCCAGCCCGTGTCAGTCTGCTTTTAAATCACTGCTCAAAACCTGTTTTCTTATGCATATAGTTAGATGCATTTTCAGAGCGTTAGCAATCTTTGCAGTAACTGTTCTTGTAACGGTGTGTTTGTATGTGTGAGTGTGAGCTTTTGATATGTGTCACATTAGTTTTTGTAACATTTATTGAAGCGTTTTCTTTCTTGTACTTTTTGTTCTGTGATTTTTGATCTTTTAAAGCACTTAGAGCACCATTCATTTGAAGGTTAAGCGCTATATAAATGTACATTATTATTATTATTATTATTATTATTATTACTATTTGTCAACTATCACAGGAATGATTTCATCAAATCATGTGGCCTCCGTTGTTATCCTGCCAACAACCTTCAAATTTCAGACAGAAAGCTCTTAAACCTTTGGCTGTCCGTAGTGTTTTTGGGCACGATGATTCCTGCAGGAATTATCACGGCAAAAAACGCTGCTGACAGTCAAAGTAACATTACATTTTAAATAAAAAGCTTGCATCATTCAATGAACACCTGAAAAAGCCCTGCCATAAACTGCAAGTGAATGTGAAAATAGCAACCTAGTTTCTTATGTACATACAATCAATGAAAACATGCATGAATGGACACTGCTTGATGGACCATGAGAGTTCACAGGTGGTGCCAGCTAGACTAGCTTTCCATCAGGCTAATCTGGCACAACCTTTGAAATATCATGGTTGAAATATCTCCTGAACTGGTATGTAGTCTTCAGTCAGAAAATTCTTTGGGCTCAATCAGTCAATGTGAAAACCACACTTTGCATGTCGGTAACAGTTTTAGTTGCGATGATTTCTACAGGAATCATCATGACAAAAACTGCTACTGACACACAAAGAGTTAATAATGGCTGATAGTGGAATCTCTTTACATTCAAAAGAAATCTGCAAATCTTCCTCATACCTGTCGTCCATGTTTCTGTGTTTCCTCATACCAGCATCAAAAACAAAACAGGTCCTGAAATTGACAGAAAAAGATGTACCAAATGTTGCCCATCAAAAATAAGTAAATTTTCAATAAAATCCACTTTTGCAATATCATATTCATAATAAATGGCCTAACAAGAGGTATTTTTTCTTCTTTCTTTTTACATACAGATTCCAGTTCCAGTATAATCAAGTACATGTAGTGCATTATGTTTATATGCAGTCACTTGAGAGGTTTTCCTTTTCTTTTTTGCATAGGGAGATCATAGCTGCAAATTATACTGTTAGACAACCTACAGAATGTTTGTTGTGGCATTCAACATTGACCAAGCATTTCCCATCTTGAGCTTCAAGTGTTATTGTTAGTATGAAAATGTAAAAATATTGTCTCATAAAAGTGGTAATATAATATCCAACAGAATGTTAATTCTCTGGCTGTCAGAAGTGCTTTTCGTAACAATAACTTCTACAGGAATTATCATGACAAAAAAGTGATACTCACAGTGAAAGGGTTAATATACAACTTTCAAACACTGGTAAAAGTACTGTTTTCTGTCATGATTATAATAAGAAGCCCTGGCCTACAATGTTGGACCTTATGGCTAAAATCTGTAATGTTCAAAATCACAGAACAGCATACACAAAGTACGTGACTTTCACCTGTGAGGTGCTTTTTCAAGGGACGTTTCTGCTATCAACCGACTGATTCTTTGTGAGAACTTGTCAATGGTCTCTTGGCTCTGCTTTGGGTAGAAGCCCATGAGCGGAAACTTTTCCGGACGGTTCTCAGGTGTCATGAACTCCACATCATTTCTGATATAAAACCAACAGGAAAAGCAAAATCAATCAAAGCCTTCGATTCAGTTTTACCCATTCAGCCTGGAAACACTACAAGAAGAGACCATGATGCTACAAGGGTGACACTACCTGGCAACTATCTTGATCCATCCCACAAGTGACTGCTGGAAATTTAGGCTGCCTTCCCCAAGGAAGACACTTTGCTGCAGTGCAGTGCCACCCAACCTACCGAGTCTATTTTTTTTTGTTTTTCTTAACCCATTTCACCCCATGGCCGCATTTCCCAAATTTGGAGGCGTCATCTAACTTCTATGTATCAGTTGTAGGAGAGGAATCGACCATGATAATTCAAGAGTAGTGCCAGATTAGCTTGGCACCAACAGGCAACAAGCTAATCTGGCACTACTCTTGAATTATCATGGTCGATCCATCGCCTGCTGTAGGGTGTTGGGGTTAAATGGGTTAACTCATTCACGGAAAGCCACATCCGGATGCGCGGCATAAGCCGTGCATCCAGATGCGGCTGGCCGCAAATGAGTTAAGCCGACCAATCTTGCTGGGTGAGGAAAGCTGGAGTACACAAAGAAAAAAAACATGAGTGGCCTGAAACAGAGCTGGGACTGGATGGTACAGGGGCAGCTTCCACAACATTTTTCAACTGGAATGAAATCAAAAGTCAAGGGGGGCAGGAAGGGGTGAGGAGGGTAGGGAGAGGGGGGTGTTGTGTTTAAAGGGGAATTCACAGGCTACAAAAAAGACTTTTCACTCTTCACGAATAACATGTATTTTTCTCTAAAATGTATTTTTTTTCGAAAAATACTTACTGATGGCATTACTATATGGAATATACCCCTAACTTGCCCGATTTCAGCCTAAGACCCTTTGTGTGTACCTACACAACAAGGACCGTAACTCAGAGAGTTGTATCCAAGTGACCGGGTAGTCTCCCCTCCCTCCATCCAGTCACGTGAGCCGTTCATACCCGCCAGTCTTACACTTAGCGTAGAGGTGGCAAGCAGGGGTAGGTGAGAGGGTCCTCCGAGTAATGCCATTGGTAAGTATTTTTCGAAAAAATACATTTTAGAGAAAAATACATTTGTTTCCTCAAAATACATTACCGATGGCATTACTATATGGAAGAATAGCGAAAAGGAGGTGGGTGCCGCCCAAAAACCCCGCCACGGCTAAAGCTTAGCTTCCAGGGGCAACCTCCCGACGGTTTCAGCTAAGAGGTACCTGTGGCGCCTGAGGCTCTCGGAGGGAGTGTTGTGCTGAGAGGTCTTGGAGATAGAAGCGGGCAAAGGTGGACTCCGCTTGCCACCCGACTGCTGCAACGATGTCTCTGACTGCGCAGTTGCGGTCGAACGCGACGCTGGCGCTCTCTGACTTCGTGAGCCCATATCCTCATTCTCCTGGCACCCTGTGGGGGGAGATCTTTGTAAGCCGAGCGGATGGTCCATCACAACCAGGACGAGATTGTCTGGGCGGAAATGTCTGCTCAGCCTTGGGCCGAGGGCAGGCAGAGGCGGGAGCAGCCTCTCCTGAAGGGCGTCACTCTGCGCAGGTAGACTCTTAATGCTCAGACCGGGTCCTGCAGGCGTGATGTCTGGGACCGGCCGAACCCTGTAACGGGCGGAGACTCAACACCCAGGGCGCCACCGAGGGGAGTCTATTCATGACCAAGAAGGAAGGATTGGTCAGAAGTGGAACTGATCCGTCGCTCCTGAACTGCACGCAGGCTGGATCCACTGACAGGGCATGCAGCTCGCTCACTCTGGCCGCTGTGGCGAGGGCCAAGAGGAAGCAGGTCTTCTTAAGCATGTCCGCAAGGCGGGCCAAGGGAAGAGGCTCGAACCGACAGGAGTTTAGCCAGGTCGACACCCACAGGAGGTCCCCGTGTGGAACGAGAGAACGAGCGACACTGGCTGCTGCAGTTCGAAGTGGGACATCAGGTCTGAGAGGTCCTTGCATGCTCCCGGGTCTGGTAGGTCTAAGAGCCGAAAGTGTCCGCACCCATCGAGAGGAACCTCAGATGGCGATCGGGGCCAAGGTCTGTTCACTAACAGCCACGAGAAGAACTCAGCCAGCTGAGGCATGGACAGTGCTGAGGGGGGGAGACACTGGGACTCGCACCAGGACTGTAGGGCCCTCCACTTTCCTTCGTACACCCGGAGGGTGGATGGTCTGCAGGCTGCCGCGATCACCTCCATTGCTGCATCCGAGAAACCTCATGCTGTGAGGGCTTGCCGCACAACCTCCAGGCGTGAATCTGAAGTCTCTCCGGGCAAGGGTGGAAGAGATTCTGCCTGGGCTGCTTCAGCAACGTACGAGGTGTGGGGAGCCGGCCTGGGCTGCTTCAGCAACGTATGAGGCGTGGGGAGCCGGAGAGGAGCATCGGTGGCGAGGCTCAAAGGATGTCGTCCAAGTCCTGTTCCAACTGAACAGTGCAACGAGCAGTAGGACCGTGTTGCAACCCCGGAGCTTGAGGAGCACCTTGGGCACCAGCACTGAGGGAGGATAAGCATAGGCCATGAGGCCCTCCCAGGAAACAGACACCACCCATGCGAGGGGGTCCGGAATGGGTGAGACAAATAGCAGGAGCTGCTTGTTTCACCTGGTCCCAAACAGGTCGATCATGGATGTCTCCCAGTGAGCACAGATCACCTGGAAGATGTCCGGCTGGAGGGACCACTCGGTGTGAAGGGGCTGTCCGCATCGCGAGAGGGAGTCTGTGAGAATATTCAGGCGTCCTGGGATGTGCCGTGTTCGGAGCGCAATCCCCCGATCCCTGTCCCAAAGGAAGATCTGGTAAAGTAGCATGCAGAGGGCTGGGGACCGAGTGCCGCCCTGCTTCTGAATATAGGCTACCACTGTCGCATTGTCGGACAGGATCAGGACTTCCTGGCCGCAGAGCCGCGATTCCCAGTTGATAAGCGCCAACCACCCCGCCCTCAACTCCAGCCAGTTGAAATGCTTGTCTCGAAGGTCCGCTGCCCACCGGCCCGAGACGGTGCTGAATTCCGGCAGTAGCGGGCACCCCAGCCGACGAGGCTTGCGTCCGCGCAAACAGAGAAAGGAGGCGGAGGAGTGAAGAGTGGGACTCCTGTCGCCAGCCAAGAGTGGTCTGACCACCTGAGCAGATGCGGCCAGATCAACAGCAGGACTGGAATCGAGGCTGAGAGATCTCTCGAGGACGGACGCCAGTGGAGCAGCACATGGAGCTGCAGCGGTCACGAGTAGAGCCTGCCGAGGAGTAACAGGTCTGCTGCCGCGCTGATTAGACCCAAGAGCTGGAGCCAGGTCCTGGCCGGGACCGCGTCCACTAGAGAGACCTGAAGTGCTAAAGCTGCCACCTTCTGGATCCAAGCCTCCGGTAGACGTACCCTGTTGAGGTCGGACAGGAAGTCCATACCCAGGTGAGCAACCTGCGAGACGGAACCAAGTCCTTTCCCTCGTTGACGATGAACCCGAGCCAGCGAAGAAGCGCTAGGACAGCATCCCTGTCCGCCTTTAGCAAGGCCGCGTCCTGATTCTTGAGGAGCAGGTCATCGAGATAGTTGGAGGTAGGGCTCAAGGAATCCTGCCTTGCTCTGGCAACCACGGCGTCCATAATCCTCATAAAGACCAAAGGGCTGAGGTTGAGACTGAAGGGTAGGGCCCAAAACTGACAAACAACCCCGTGAAAGATGAATCGCAGGTAACGCCGAGAGGCCAGGTGCAAGGGATGCGTCGGACAGATCGAGACTGACCGCATAGTCCATAGGCTGTACGGAGGCTTGTAAGGCTCTTGCCGTCCCCATGCGAAAGTGCTAAAGCCGCCACCTTCTGCATCCGAGCCTCTGGTAGACGTGACATGTTGAGGTCGGAGAGAAAGTCCATGCCCAGGTGAGCAACCCGCGAGACGGAACCAAGTCTGACTTTCCCTCGTTGACGATGAACTTGAGCCGGCGAAGAAGCGCTAGGACAGCATCCCTGTCCGCCTTTAGCGAGGCTGCGTCCTGATTCTTGAGGAGCAGGTCATCGAGATAGTTGGAGGTAGGGCTCAAGGAATCCTGCCTGGCTCTGGCAACCATGGCGTCCGTAATCCTCATAAAGACCAAAGGGCTGAGGTTGAGACTGAAGGGTAGGGCCCAAAACTGACAAACAACCCTGTGAAAGGCGAATCACAGGTAACGCCAAGAGGCCGGGTGCAAGGGAACGTGCAGGTATGCGTCGGACAGATCGAGACTGACCGCATAGTCTATAGGCTGTACAGAGGCTTGTAAGGCTCTTGCCGTCCCCATGCGAAAGGAGGGGCGACAAAAACTTGTCCAGGGCCGAGAGGTCGATGACCGGTCACCACTTGCCGCCAGGCTTCAGAACCACGAAGAGCCAACTGTAGAATGCCGGGGAGTCCTGTCGAGCTACTACTTCCGTGGCAACCTTCTGGAGCAGTGCGGCAATCTCCCCCTGAAGAGCATCCGCCTTGCACTGGTCGACCGGTGCGCACGTCCAGAGCGGTGAGCGTCTCAGTGCGGGTGGGGTCTGAAACGAGATCTGAAGTCCTGCCGAGAGTGTGTCGAGAATCCAAGGGTCTTCCGGCAGCAGCGACCGCCACTTGTTGTGCCTTGCTAGCCTCCCTGCCGACTGGAGATCCTGCAGGGAACGGCGGGTGCAAAGGCGGGAGAAAGTCACTGGGCCCTCCCCCCGCCCGAGCCTCTGGGCGTTCCTGGCCAGGCAGGAGCTGAGGCCCAGAGAGGGCTGGCATGACTGGCGGGGGCTTGACGTCTGGGTCTGGGAGGTAGTCGTCCTCTTGAGCGGTGGAGAGGGCGGGCATCCCTCCAAGGGAAGAATAGCTGAGATCGTGCGTGCCGCCTTGACTAGGGACTGCAAAGTCTCCGACGAACCAGGTGACTCTCCTGCCGTGTCGGACGCGGAAGCGCTGAGGGGGCGGGGGTCCAGGCGGAACAGGGCTGACGCAGAGTCCCTCAGGTGCTGCCTGAGGACATCTTCATCAAATCCAAAGCCGCGGGCGACACAGAAACCATGTGGAACAACTGTCCGGCAGAGACCACTAGAGTCTGTCAGGCGAGCGCTCAGGGAGTCCGTGCGCCGGGTGAGTGTCAGGGAAAAGCCAAGCGGCGCGCGACCGCTGCCGGGGTCCAGGCACTACCGTAGTGCTGACCGGCGGTTGTGCTCGGAAGACGAGAGAGGAAAGACGCCCCTATGCAAGGCCCGAGAAGACGGGTCACCATGACGAGAAGTCCCAACGGCACGTCGAGGGGTGTCCATGGAATGGCGTGCGCGAATGCTCCCTCGAGGGGAACGGCTGCGAAGCGTGGGACGCCGAGTAGTGCCAGTGGACCGGCTCCCGCCGGGAGCCCTGGCTGCACCGGAGGAAGGAGACCGATGCCGAGGTGAATGGCTCCTCCCGTAGTCGCGACTGTCCGAGCGAACCTCCGGACCAGGAGGCCTCCGAGCGCTGGGGGTGGCTGACGGATGGCTTCGAGAGGAAGCTAGCGCAAGTGTACATGTCTTCCGAGTGCTCTGTCTCTTGGTCGCCCCTTGCGGAGGACCATGCGAGACTGGCAATTGTCTCTCGGTCACCCCTTGCGAAGTGCCATGTGAGACGGGGTTGACTCTCCCGGCCATCGCTATGAGAGGGCTAATGGGACCGAGTCCAGTGTCCGGCGGGAAGCGTGCCCCACAATCTCCGAGGTCGCTCAACGGCGTGGAGATGTGGGCGGCGCGGGGGCTAAAGGAGGTTTAATGTTACGCACTGACCTGTCACTCTCCAACGGCGTGGTAGAGTCTTTAGCCACTGGGCAGCTGTGCCGATAAAACTTCCACAGCTGGGACCACTTCCGCTCCTTCCACGTAGCGCACTGAGCGCAGGTATGGGCCAAGGAGCAGCCGGAACAGGGAAGACACAGAGCATGCGAGTCCGTAGGCCACTGGAACCCTTTACATCTCATGCATGTGCGTAAGTGCGTACTGCAACACAAAGCAGAAGCCATGAAAGCAACCCCGCGGGGCCAGTAACGAAAGGCCCCATGAACAGAACTCACCAAGCAGTCCGTGGGCTAAGCCCAGTCTGAATGA
Organism: Semisulcospira habei; assembly: GCA_036245525.1. NCBI lineage: Eukaryota > Metazoa > Mollusca > Gastropoda > Semisulcospiridae > Semisulcospira > Semisulcospira habei. Next base: position 165,993,686 of record BTPG01000003.1, read on the forward strand.
AAATTTCGACAAAATTCCACGGGATATGCCGACGTTCTGTAAACCATGGCCCATTTACTCGTAGGCATAACCCAAGGCCTTACCTTGCCACCTTCTTAGCCAGAAGTGAACATGTTAGACGAAGTGTAGCTGTAGTACGAAACCAAACCACGGGAAGGCTGAAGTTGGCGAACCATACTCGGTGAAGCTAAGGATAAGACTGGCGGGTATGCATGGCTCACGTGACCGGATGGAGGGAGGGGAGACTACCCGGTCACTTGGATACAACTCTCTAAGTTACGGCCCTTGTCGTGTAGGTACACACAAAGGGTCTTAGGCTGAAATCAAGTAAGTTAGGGGTATATTCCATATAGTAATACCATCGGTAATGTATTTTGAGGAAACAAAAGGATGTTTTCACAAACTACAGACATCTTATTTTGGCTTTCACATTTCAAAAAGAGCACTTTTTCACAGATCACGAGGATGAAACAAATTGCAATCACAAATCACTGTAAGGTGGGCACCCCCGGCTTAATGTAACAGTGGACTCGCTTTGCTACAGTGCGTGAGATCAGAAATATATTTTAAGTAAAACATGAACAGAAATCAAGGATTTCAAACCTTGGAGGCATGGTGTGCACCTCCTTGAATGGACATGTCTCGTCACTCATTGAATAGTCATACAGCAGGAAGCAGTTCCAATACAGACGCAGAACCTTCACAACATTCAGGATCGTGATGATGATGCTGCAACAGATGGATCATAATGTAAGGCTGTGTTGTGTGCAGAAAAATGACGGTTATCTGAAAACAAGATCTGCAGCCACCTAATGCACGGTTGGAAAAGGAGGGAGTTGGGGGGGGGGGGGGAGGTGGGTTGGAGGGGTGAAAAGGGGGGGGGGGTGTGAAAAGGGGGGGGGGGGGTGAAAAGGGGGGGGTGAAAAGGGGGGGAGGGGGCGTCAGTGGTGGACATCCATGAAGGTTTGACTGTGGCACTATTAATAAAATAATAAAATGTGCACAAAATGTTTCAAGAGTATTCGACACTGTTCACAAAATGCCATACATATATTTCTGGGTTATTTCTTGTATATTCCCTGTGTGTAATCCATTCAGCCCCAACTCATTGCAAAAGGAGATGGATCAACCATGATAAATCAAGGGTAGTGCCAGATTAACTTGGTGCCTCATGCCATGCTAATCAGACACTACCCCTGAATTATCATGGTCGATCCATCTGATGCAAATGGTACATAGTCATTAGGTGACACCTCCAATATTGTAAAAATGCAGACGTGGAGTTAACCCATTTAGCCCCAACACCCTAGAGCTTGAGTTGGATTTGGCCATGACAATTCAAGGGTAGTGCCAGATGAGCTTGGCGCCTGAAGGCGCCAAGCTCATCTGGCACTACCCTTGAATTATCATCATCCCTATCATCATCATCATCTCTTGTAGCTGGTATGTAGTCATTGTGTAACACCTAACAAATTTGTGAAATGCGGCCGTGGGGATAAAAGGGTTAGAAGGGGTCACCACAGTTTCTGGGACCCATGAGGACATAAATCTCTTGCTGACATCTATTTGTGTCCATATTCCGTGGGTGGCTGACAAATAATTGGCAAAGACTTCAGAAACACAATCTGTGATCAATGGCAAGTAATGTGTTGGTTCATAAGCTGCTGATGGTGTCAGACTGTACAAGCATGTGATAATGTCTGTGTGAGCTCCAAACACCTGTCACTGGGTTCCTGCATGGGCGGCAGCATTGGACATGGGTCACCGAGCAGGCTGCGCAGTGTTAACGCACATCCCTCCACCAGTGACTGAATACAATACCCACCCTGTGCAGAGATACAGTAAATTCAAGGCCACCAGTCACCCTGAGCTCTACATGTCATCAACTGCATCACAATCACCATTATCAACACAATCAACATCACCATCATCAAGATATTACATAAAATCTTTTAAAGTTTTCATGAGGGCAAAAACTCGGCCTGTCATGATGAACAACACTGGAAAATGAATTTTTTTCTCAAATGTATTTCTTGGAAAAATACTTACTGATGGCATTACTATATGGAATACACTCGATAGCCTTTAGATTTCAGTCTAAGCCAAGTTGTGTCCTCTACACAACTGGGGAGGAGACACCGGGGATCCATGCATAGGAGCCCAGGTGGCCTCCCCTTACCACCCTATCTGGTCACGTGCCATGGGGCGAAAGCCCGCCAGTTTCACACTTAGCCAAAGCAGCAAGCGGGGAAGGAGGGAGGGTTATCCGAGTAATGCCATCGGTAAGTTGTTTTTTTTTTAAATACATTTTAGAAAAAAATTCATTTGTTTTCTCAAAATACATTACCGATGGCATTACTATATGGAAGAATTACAAAGAGGAGGCGGGTGCCGCCCCGTTACCCTCAGTTATTTACACCCCCGCAGGTCCACTAAGGAAATCCCGACGATTTCAGCTAGGACGTACCTAAGGCGCCTGCGGCGCGTGGAGGGAGTGTTGGGCTGCGGAGATGTCGCCCACCAAGGCCAGGGAGTCACGCTGGCCGGATAGGTCACGGAGGTAGAAGCGGGCGAAGGTGGAGTCTGCACACCAGCCTACTGATGTCACAATGTCCTTTATTGAGCAGTTGCGGTCAAAATCTACACTATTGGCCACTGCTCGTACTTCATGCGCACGGATCTGTAACCGTCTGTCCCCGTCCGGGGAGAGGTCTTTTTAGGCCGATCGAATCACCCACCGCAGCCAGGATGATACTCTCTGGGCCGAAATATCCGGCCTGCCTGGAGAAAGCAGTAGGAACAGGCGGAAGCGACCGAGGCGACGCAGCTTTGCGCGACGCAGGTAAATCTTTAGTGCCCGGACCGGATCTTGTTGCATCGACCCGCTGGAAAGATCCGTTCCTCTGAGCGGACGTATGGTCAGCATCTGGGGCACAGCCGAGGGCGGTCGATTCTTGGCCAGAAAGAACGGGTCGGTGAGCAGCTGAGCAGAGCCATCCGCTCGAAACTGCAAACACGCGGGGCATACCGAGAGCGCATGAAGCTCGCTCACGCGGGGCACCGTGGCGAGGGCCAGGAGAAAACATGTTTACCGGGTCAAGTCAGAGAACCGTGCCAAAGGCAGGGGTTTGAAGCGATCCGAATTTAGCCACGTCAGTACCCAGGCGAGGTCCCGCCGAGGTATGAGGGAATGAGAGACTGGACGTCGGAGTTCAAAATGCACCAACATGTCCAAGAGATCTTTGCAAGCGCCCGGATCCGGGAGGCCCAAGTGGCGGTAAGTGTCCGCCAGCATGGCGCGATAACCCTTAATGGCAATAGGCGCTAAGCCTTCGTCGTCGCAGAGCCACAGGAAGAATTCCGCCAGTTGGGAGGTAGTTAAATTCGAGGGGGGGGGGGGGGAGCCGCTGGGTGGCACACCACGACTGGAAGACCCTCCACTTGCCTTCATAGACCTTCCGGGTAGACAGTCTGCGGGCTGCCGCAATCGCCGCCACTGCAGCATCCGAGAAACCTCTAGTGGTGAGGGCTTGCCGGACAACCTCCAGGCATGTAGGAGGAGTCGCTCCGGGCACGGGTGGAAGAGCGCCTGCCGGGGCTGCTTGAGCATCAACGGCGGGGTGGGGAGCTCCAAGGGCAGGTCCGTACCTAGAGCGAGCAGGTCCGTGGTCCAGCTCTTGGTCCAGCTGAAGGGGGCCACCGCGGTGCATCCCTGCAATTTCTGTAGGATCTTTGGCACCAGTATTGACGGAGGGCAGGCATACGCGATCAAGCCGTCCCAAGGGATGGAGAGCGCGTCCACTGCCCAGGCGAGCGGGTCCAGAATGCGAGAGACAAAAATCGGTAGCTGGTTGTTCCACCTGGTGGCAAACAGGTCGACTAGGGGCGTCTCCCATCGCGAGCAGATAGGGCGAAAGATGTCTGGGCGCAGGGACCACTCCGTGAGGAGAAGCTGTCTGCGGTGGGACAGGGCGTCTGCGACCATGTTCAGGTGGCCTGGGATGTGGCGGGCTCGACAAGCAATGCCCTGGGCCCTGCACCAGAGCAAAAGATGGTACAGGAGTATGCACAGGGAGGGCGAGCGAGTGCCCCCCTGGTTCTGGATGTAGGCCACCACTGTCGAGTTGTCTGAAAGGATGAGGACCTCCTGGTGTGTCAGCTTCTCCTGCCAGGCGACGAGGGCCAACCACACTGCCTTCAACTTGAGCCAGTTGATGTGTTTGTCCGCGAATTCCCGAGGCCAAAGGCCCGAGGCTGAGACAAAGTCCGGTAAGAGGTGAGCGCCACATCCCGACTGGCTCGCGTCGGTGCAGAGGGACCACTGGTGTTACGTGGTGGAGTTGTAGTCAAAGTATGATAAACACACCAGACACACACACGTAGAGTTCTTTAAAATAAACCTCGTTCAGCTGCAATCCGTCACACGTGGCTTAAGGATGTAGACAATATTGGAGTAACAGTTCCAACAATATTTAATTCAGTGATGCGATATCCACACAGTAATGCTCTTTCAAATGCAAACTACTGAATACAAAGTCTCTTCTGCTATGTCCACACTGCGACACAAAGTTTCTCATACACAGCGTCTCTCGCAATAAACTACGTGTCTCTACAACTGACAAAGCAAGACAATGTACTCACGGGCTTTCCCAGCGCCCTCCTTATATACACTATCAAAATCTAGGATCTTCTACGGAAATCATGAACTCAAACAACCAGAACGAAACACGCAGCCGAAGCTCATTAACATAAACTTTCCAGAAACAATATATCAGGCTACAAAAACACGGCTGCTCACTTCAACTCTAAATTCTAGCATATAATAAAGACACATAAAAGTATGGTATCCCTATCTATGATAGCTCAAAAAGTACGAGAACATTCCCAAAACAAAACAAAGGCTGCTCGATACACGCGCACAGGAAAACAAGTAGCGAAAATGTAGCGATGTCAGATGTCAACTAACCGATGTGACACTTACGAGGCCACCAGACAGTGCGACCTGTCTACAACGTTCCGGACTAAACAAAACGAAAACGGCTCTACTCACGAACAAAAGAAAATCTTACTAAAAAGGTACAAAATCATAACCGTGATAGCTCAAATAAACAACATATCGTTACCTACGAATAACACATGTACGCTCTCACAGGATAACACAACCACAATCGTAACATTACCCCCCCTCTTAAGAATGAAATTTCACAAAAATTTCTTCTCAAATTTCAAAAATATGGTTGTGGCTGTGTAAACCTACACAAAACCCTAAATAAATATAACTACACATCAAAAATCAAATTAAAAAAAAAAAAACGTCTCACAGTTCCTGTAAACAGTCCTGAGCATCGAAATGTTTCATACAAATGTTCTGGACACAGAAATGTTCATTTAAACTGCTCTGCTCAGGTAATCTGCTCCAAAGTTCTGTGAATCCTCGAGTTAAACTAAAAATAATGTCAAAGTTAGTTTCAGGAACATCACCAAATCATAAGTTACAGTTCACAGTTCATTAAGGTCAAACAAGTTCTCGTCGTCTAGTCTTTCGTCATCAGCAAGACGCACTGATGCGGCCATTTGTGTCTTGTCTTGACGACCTCTCGCAATATACTTCTTCAGCAAATTAGCATGGTACGTTTTCACCTTGTTGTTGACCTTGACTCTGTAGTCGTTGATGCCAACCACCGTGTCGACAATGTATGGTCCCTTCCACTGCATCAGAAGTTTGTTGTTGTTGGTAGGAAGAAGAACCAACACTTGGTCACCTGGCTGGAATCGTCGAGGTTTTGCCTTACGATCATAGTAATGCTTCCCCTTGTTCTGCGCCTTCCGTAGTTCTTCTCGAGCCATCCTTAGGGTATCTTCCAGCTTCTCTCTCAAGTCGACGACGTACTGGTAGCTGATTTTCACCTCAGGTGCGTCGATATCCTTGGTCCACAGATCCTTCAGGATGTGCATGGGCCCCCTCACAGTCCTACCGTACAGTAATTCAAAAGGGGAAAACCCTGTCAAATCCTGAGGAACTTCACGGTATGCGAAGAGCAAGGCATTGATGTATCTATGCCACAACCTTGGCTGCTCAGCGCACAGTTTCTTCAACATAGCCTTTAAAGTTCCATTAAACTTTTCAACCAGCCCATTACACATGGGGTGATAAGGGGTGGTAGTAAGGTGTCGGATGCTCAATAGCCGGTTGACTTCCTCCATGCAGTCTGAGACGAACTGAGTTCCTAGGTCACTCAGGATCTCTTCAGGAATTCCTAAACGGCTGAACATGTCGACGAGCGCCTCTGCTACTGTTGGAGTGTCGATCTTTTTCAATGGTATGGCTTCAGGATAACGTGTAGCGTAGTCCACCAGGGTCAAAATGTATCGATGACCATCTTCACTCGGAGGAGATATTGGCCCCACAAGGTCAACAGCTACCCGCTTGAAAGGCATATCGATCAATGGCATTTTCTCTAGAGGAACCTTGGGCACCTTTCCCTTGGAGATTGTCTTCTGGCATATGTCGCACGATCTGCAGAATCGGGTGATGTCGCCTCCCATATCAGGCCAGTAGAAGACGGCTCGGATTCTATCGAGCGTCTTGTTGATTCCCAAATGTCCTCCCAATATGGAATCATGTGCCAATTTCATCACCTGCATTCTCAAAGGTTCAGGAACTACTACTTGACGCACAGGTTTATCTCCATTGCTATCGAATATCCGGTACAGGATATCTTTTCTGGTCTCGAAGGTTATCTCTTTTCCCTTTCGCATCACAGGCTCGGTTTGACCTCGGAACTTGTCAAGCGTGGTGTCGGCTCTCTGTAGCTCCACCAGCCTTTCTTTATTCACCACTGCTGCTTCCGTGTTGTCCGCCACTTTTAGAGGGATGGTCTGGTGACTCTTCTTTGCTTGACTTCTCGTGGTAACAGAACATATTTCAGGTCTCCACTCTGGATCTGGATCGTCTGCGTTTCTAGCACCATCAATGTTTCCGATGATGAGGTCGTAGACTGGTGTCTTCACGCACAACGCCTTCACCTCTCCTGTCAAGTATGGGGTGTCAACACTGACTTTGGCAAGGGGGATAATCCTTACAGTTCCGTCAGCCAAAATGAGGGTGGTCCACTCCTGTAGCTTCTGGTCTTCAGCTACTAGGTCCTCTCTCACGATGATGCAGCTACAACCAGTGTCTCTCAACACTCTCACTGGTGTGTCGCCGACGAATCCTGACACCACCGGCATGTTCGGCACTTCATTCTCAAGCAGCGCGATGTTTGAGACTGGTAAAAATGTAGTCCCATCTCCTATTGGGATGCGTCCATTCTTTCTGAAAGATTTGATCAGTTCTAGTGTCGCTCGCTTTTCTCTGGATTCAAAGTCATTGGATGACGTCACATCATTAGCTAATACAGCGGCAGCTCTGTGTTGAAATGTGGTATTACTTCTGCCTGCTATCCCGCGATCTTGGTTAGGTCTTCTGATGTTGTCGCCTCGGGGAACATCTTTAGAAGGACACCGTATCGCTTTGTGACCTTTCTTTCCACAGAGAAAACATGTCAGGTTCTCCACCGGCTTGTATCTCGGGGTGTCTCTGACATTATGGATTTCCTCTGCTGGTTCAGACTCACGCTGCGGCTTACTGGACCCGAACTTCATGTTGTGAGCGTCAAGGTATCTTTGAGCGAAGTCGGCCAGGGCCTTTAGTGACTGGTCTTTTTGCTCTCTAAGGTGGGCGGCCAGGTCCTTAGAACATGCGCTGAAAACTTGTTCTTTGATGATGAGGTCGCACAGGTCTTGGTACTCTCTGTTTAGGCCAGCCAGCTCTATCCATTTCTCCAGGTAGCTTCTGATTCTCTCAATGAATAGGCCGGGTGTTTCTCCTTCTTCAGGCTTGCAGTTCCGAAATCGTCGCCTGTAACCTTCTTCAGTGAAGTCGTACTGTCTCAACAGGGCGGCTTTCAACTGAGTATAATCTTCGGCTTCTTCTCTTGGCAAACGGGTGTAAAATTCAAGCGCTTTGCCAGTTAGAAGTGCGCTCAGTTTAATAGGCCAAGTCTCTTGTTTCCAATTGTTGCTATTTGCGAAGCGCTCGAATCGCTCCAGATAAGCGTCCATCTTATATGAATTTTCAATGAAAGGTGGAAGTTTTGGCGCACGGGCTGTTTGTTCTCTGCTCGCTAATGCTGTTGCTTCATTAGTTCTCTGGCTCTGTGCCTCAATCTCCATCTGCTTTAGATGAATTTCGTGTTGACGCTGCCTCTCCGCCTCTTCTTGCTCCTCTTCTCGTTGTTTCTCTGCCTCTCTTCGCTGTTTCTCTGCTTCTTCTGCTTGGATTTCGAGTCTCCTGATTTCACGTTCTTTGGCTCTTTCTTCTCTTTCCAGTCTCTCCTTTTCTTCTTTCTCTCGTTTCTTTTCTTCTTTTTCTTCTCTCTCCAATCTCTCCTTTTCTTCTTTCTCTCGTCTCTTTTCTTCTTTCCCTTCTCTCTCCTTTACAAACTCGAGGAGCTGAGCTCCTTCGAGTCCACATTCCTTTCCAATTTTCAGGAATATCTCCATCTCGCCATCTCTGCTTTTCACTGCTGGCTGTTTTCTCCTGCTACCCTTTCCACTGAACCAACTGAAGAGATCTCGTCGGGGTCGCCAAAATGTTATGTGGTGGAGTTGTAGTCAAAGTATGATAAACACACCAGACACACACACGTAGAGTTCTTTAAAATAAACCTCGTTCAGCTGCAATCCGTCACACGTGGCTTAAGGATGTAGACAATATTGGAGTAACAGTTCCAACAATATTTAATTCAGTGATGCGATATCCACACAGTAATGCTCTTTCAAATGCAAACTACTGAATACAAAGTCTCTTCTGCTATGTCCACACTGCGACACAAAGTTTCTCATACACAGCGTCTCTCGCAATAAACTACGTGTCTCTACAACTGACAAAGCAAGACAATGTACTCACGGGCTTTCCCAGTGCCCTCCTTATATACACTATCAAAATCTAGAATCTTCTACGGAAATCATGAACTCAAACAACCAGAACGAAACACGCAGCCGAAGCTCATTAACATAAACTTTCCAGAAACAATATATCAGGCTACAAAAACACGGCTGCTCACTTCAACTCTAAATTCTAGCATATAATAAAGACACATAAAAGTATGGTATCCCTATCTATGATAGCTCAAAAAGTACGAGAACATTCCCAAAACAAAACAAAGGCTGCTCGATACACGCGCACAGGAAAACAAGTAGCGAAAATGTAGCGATGTCAGATGTCAACTAACCGACGTGACACTTACGAGGCCACCAGACAGTGCGACCTGTCTACAACGTTCCGGACTAAACAAAACGAAAACGGCTCTACTCACGAACAAAAGAAAATCTTACTAAAAAGGTACAAAATCATAACCGTGATAGCTCAAATAAACAACATATCGTTACCTACGAATAACACATGTACGCTCTCACAGGATAACACAACCACAATCGTAACAACTGGGTTGGAGGGGAATGCAGAGGCACGCCCGTCGACAACCACGCGAGGTTCAACCACCTCTGGAGGTGGGGGCAGACTAGCAGAGTAACCAGAACCGGATCCGTCAGTGCGCCAGAGGAGGGACGCCAGCAAAGGAGGAGGTGGAGCTGAAGAGGTTGGGCATAGAGCCTGCCAAGGGGTAATAAATCCGCTGCCGCGCTGAGCAGTCCCAAGAGCTGAAGCCATACCCGGGCCGGGAAGGAGACTCCTCGCTCCATCTGACAGGCGAGCTCGGCGATCTTCTGCCGCCGAGCCAACGGCAGGCAGACCAAGTTGAGGTCGGTTAGGAATTCCATCCCGTGATGCCGGAACCGCCGTGAAGGGGTGAGATCCGACTTGCCCAGATTGACCATAAACCCTAGCCAGCGAAGGAGTGAGAGCAGCTCCTCTCTGTCTTCCTCCAGAGCCGTGGCGACCTGGTAGCGCAGCAGTAGGTCGTCCAGATAATTGGAGGCTGGACTCAATGATTGCTGCCGGAAGCTGGCCATCACTGCGAGGAGGAGCCTCGTGAAAACCCAGGGGCTGATGTTGAGGCCGATTCGAAGGCAAAGCGTAGATAACGACAGGAGGACGGATGCATGGACACGTGCAGATAAGCGTCCGAAAGATCGAGGCTGATAGCGAAGTCCATCGGCCGGACGGCTGCGCGAAGAGTCCTGGCAGTCTCCATCCGAAAGTGCGGCGCTGCAATGAACCTGTTTAGCACCGAGAGGTCAATGACCGGACGCCACTTGCTGCCTGGCTTGGGAACGACGAAAAGTCGGCTGTAAAACGCCGGTGAGTCGTGTCAAGAGACTAACTCCATCGGTGCCTTGCTCAGCAAGGCCGCCACTTCTCCGCGAAGAGCGTCTGCCTTGAGCCGATCGTCTGGAGCCTGGGTCCAAAGGGGAGACCTGCAGAGGGGCAGAGGGGACTGGAACGACAGCTGTAGGCCTGTGGAGACAGTCGAGAGGATCCAAAGGTTGTCTGGGAACAGTGAATGCCAGTGGTCGCTGAAGCGGGACAGCCACCTGCCGACAGGAGACCCGAAAACTGTCGGTGGGGGCAGAGGGGAGAGCAAGTCAGCGGACCTGACCGCGCCCCGATTTACGGGCACCGCGGGACCAGGGAGGTGGGGAGGAACTGCTGCGGGACCTCAAGGGGGCGAGCTCTACCTCGGGCGCCGCCGGCTGCATGAGAGGCGGGACTGGTAGACCGCAGGGCGCGGCCCACAGCCGTGCGGGGAGCACGAAAGCGAAAAGTAGAGGGGGCGGCGGCTGGTTGTGGCCACAGATCCTTAGACGCCTCCTTAACCATCTGCCAAGTATCCCCAAACAGCTGTGAACCGTCAATGGGGGCCTGACAGAGTTGCGACTTCACGGTCTTGGGTAAATCCGAGCAGAGTCGAAGGAGGGTGTCCAGACGCCAAAGGTCACAGTTGATGGCCGCCGCCATGGCATTAGTAGATGAATGGTAGGAGGCCCAGTTAGCAGCCACAAGGATCAAATGGATATCACGGAGCGGAGACGAAGTCTCTAGGTCCCATGTATCCTCCAACCCGCGCAGTACCGCTTGTGTTGCCATCTCCCAAAACATGGAACACGCCAGGGAGTTCCGAACTAATGACGCGATCGTGTCCAGCGAGCGAGGCCAAGTGTTCTGGACAGACAGTCGACCCCCCGCCTGTGTGATGGCTGCCGAATCCAAGGTGGGAAGAGGGACGGCAAAGGCTTGTGAGTGTCCCGCGTACCAAGACTGGCGGTAGTTCATGTTGATACCCGCGGGCCACCGGAAATCCGAAAAAAAACACGTTTTCCCCAAAGCTGGCGGAGCTGTGTGGAGAACGCCTTCGCGAGACCCCGGAAGCCAGCTGGCTGAGGGAGCGATGTTTGGCATTTGAGTGGTGGGCGGGGGAGCCGGCTGGAGAGTCCCGAAGGAAAATCTCTGAAGCTGATTCCCCTGGATGAAGGCTGAGGATGTCAAGATCGAGATCCAAATGCCACCTGTCGTGCTGAGCCAAATGGAGGTTCGGAGGCAAAGGCGTGCTCCGGAAGCCCCCTACCTGCCGAAGGGCGGGTAAAGGGAGGGCTGCGAGAGTCGTCAACGATGCTTCGGTGAGGGGATCGCGGGTGCTGGGGGACCGCGCTCCAAGCAAATGAAGGGAGGTGGTAGGGGATCCCTGGCTCACCGAGCCCGCTCGGGAGAACGCGAGCAGGGGGGGCGAGCTTGTCAGCAACCTGGCAGATCCGATCTTGCGCAAAAGACTCCAAGTCCCGCCGGGCCCGCCCCAAAAAAAACGGGGCTTGGGGGGGCGGGGGGGGGGGGGGACGCAACAGAGGCTCGCCAGGCCCGCTCAGAGGAATCGGAGCAGGGAGGGAGCATCAAAGGCGCTCGCGGGCCACGCTCAGCCGAAACGGTGTGTGGGGGGAGCGTGTCCAAGTCTCGCCGGGACCGTCCAGAAGGATCAGAACTGGGCGGGGACGAAAGAGAGACTCGCCGGGCCCGCTCGGAAACATCGGAGTGGGGGGCGGGAGTGTGTACGTGTCGCGCCGGGCCTGCCCGCAAGCTTCGAGGCAGAGGGGGGGAGGGGGGGGGACATATATGTTGCTCGCCGGGCCCACTCAGACAGTTCGGAGCGGGGGGGGGGTGGGTGGGGGGGGGGTGGGGGGTGGGGGGAAGTGGGGGGGGGGGGGGGCAGCACGTCTATGGCTCTTGGGTCATGCTCAGATGAATCGGAGCGTGACGGAGAGCATCTTTTCTTATTAACTCTTGCTCTCTTTATCTTTAGCACTGATCTTGAGCAAATCTCGCCAGGCCCGCTCGGAAGACTCGGAGCGGGGGGGAGGGGGGGGGGGGGGTGGACATAGGCTCGACTCGCCGGAACCGCTCAGTCAATTCGGAGGAGGGGGGGAGGGAGGGGGGAGTAAAACTAAGGCGCTTGGGCCACGCTCGGAAGAGACGGAGCGTGGGGGGCACGACTCTTAACACTCGCCTGCCCTGCTCGGAAGCCTCAGAGCGGGGAGGGAGCATCTGCGTGGTTACTGAAGAAGAAAGTGACTTACCTGCAGGCCGAACAGAATAAAGGGGCGCCCTACGAGGAGATGGAGCGACGACCTTGTGCGGGGAAGACCGGGGAGCCTGCTGGGGCCGAGATGGACGGTCACGGCGGTAGAAGTCCCAGAGGTGAGACCACCGGTCCTCTCTCCAGTCGGCACACACGACACAAGTCTTGTCCGAAGAGCAGCCCAAGCACAGGAGGCAGGCGTTGTGCGCGTCCAAGGGCCACTGGAAATCCCCACAAAGATGGCAGGTTCTCAGCCAGGAAGAAGCCATAATGTCCGTCACACACAGTCCGCCGGGAAAAAGTCACTAAAGAGTCTAGAACTCAGGCCAAAAGCAAACGAAGTCACTAGTCGAGCACGAAGCCGGAGTTCACAAGACAGAGGTCACGGAAAGTCAAGTCACAGACCGAGACCGGTCAAAAAGCTCGCACGGCAGAGTCCACTGAATTCGTAACACTCTTGAAAACGAATAACAGTTTGATGCAAGTCACAAAGACTAAACTAGGCAAAAGCCCAGGTGAAAGTTCACAGTAGATATCGATAGCACAAGTCTAAAACCGTTGCAAAACAGAGTAAGGCCAAAAACTTGACCTTCCACGGTCGAGCTAGAAGTGAAACTGGCGGGCTTTCGCCCTATGGCACATGACCGGATAGGGTGGTAAGGGGAGGCCACCCGGGGTCCTATGCATGGATCCCCGGTGTTTCCTCCCCAGTTGTGTAGGGGACACAACTTGGCTTAGACTGAAATCTAAAGGCTATAGAGTGTATTCCATGTAGTAATGCCATCGGTAATGTATTTTGAGAAAACAAATACCAGTTATCAGGCAATGAAGCGACCATAATAATTCAAACAATATACATTAACAAATAAACCTCCCACAAACTACATTTATTTAACCCGTTCACTAAGAGTTATCACAAATTGCACACCAGAACGATTGCACACTGAACGACATTCACAAGCAGAACACAAATGTAAATGAGCAACAAAAAAAAGCCATTAAAAACATATTACTAACAAGAGACGTACACTCTCATTTGCCCCCGCGACTGGGGGCAAATGAGGGTTTATGTCTCTTGTAGCTGGGTAGCACTCGCCTTGCCCTGGCAATTAAGGGATTAAGGGCAGTACATGTACATGACTACCTTGACATCTTGTAGCTCTAAACTTGAGCTGTCATGGTCATTCATCTCTTACCGTAGGTTGTAAGGGCAGAATGGCAACCAAAGTGAGCAATAAAAAAGTCGAAATTCAGAAATTTGGGACATGTCCTCTAAAGTGTAATCTAAAGTGTAACGAATCAATACAGATCAACCAGGATACGTACTTCAAAGGTGGTGCCAGAATAGCTTAGCGCCTATTGGCGCCAAGCTATTCTGGCACCACCTTTCAACTATCATGGACGATCTTTATCTAATTCAGGGTGCCAGGATGGAAAGGAAACAATGCCCCCTGGTCAATACAGGGAGAAACTACTAGTCACCTCTAGCACTGTGCAGACGCGGCCCTCACACACACTGGACAGCATGTGGACAAAGTGAGCGTAGGCAGCAGGGCTTATCAGCATCTCACCCTGTTACACAACACAAAACCAAAATCTTACAACTTTCAAACATACAATTATTTAACAAGTTTACCTGTCCTTATCAACAGGACAGACTGAAATTGCTGCAAATGTATTTCCCATGTTAACCCTTTGCCTGTCAACACTTTCTGTCAAGGTGATCTCTGCAGAAATCACCTTGAGAAAAAGTGCTGTGAACCAAAGGGTTAAAAGGTAAAAAGTATATACAGCTTTACAACTAAAAATATTTACTTCTGCGAACACAATGAACATAATGACAAGTGCAACAAAGTTTGAGAAGACTCAAATGGCTCATGGCTCTCTATTATTAATTTTAGAACATAAAAAAAATATTGTTAACACATTTTCCGTGTTTTAAACAATACAGCTTGCAGACTACAATTTTTTTTTTTATCAAGCAGATGAGACAAATTTATTCTCAACATCAATGTGCAAAAAACTGTGTACCGTGAGTATAACCCTTTTATTGTTTTAACACTTTGCCTGTCGCTAGTGCTTTTGTTTTGACAATGATTTCTGCAGGAGTCATCATGATGAAAAGCGCTACTGACAACTAAAGGGTTCAGAAGCATGAACTCAGGAGCAAGCAAAAACCCACTGCGCAAAAGGCCATCGGGCCGACGTCATCAGCCGTTGGTCCGCGCATGGCCGTGCGTGGGCCAATGTTGGCCCGATGCCTTTGCGCATCGGGCATCATATTGTGTATCAAAAGTGCAGGGAGTTAAACATTTTGCAAAAACAAATATGCACCATTTACCCCGACTGACAAGTAATTTTGTATCAGTGACATTCCCTCATCATCATCCAGAAAATTTTGTTTCAGTTTGGTTCATATATCTGCACTCAGAAAAGCCCATACATGAAGCATCCTACCCCTCAGAAGTCATCCTAAAGGTCTTTTCGATATCTTACTTACGCCTGTCACCCCTACCCGGGTATAGGCCGTCGACGAGAGACCTCCAGCAACTCCTGTCCTGTGCTTCTCCTTCGATTCTACTCCAGGAGGTTCCCAGTCTCTTGATGTCTGCTTGGAGGTCTCGACGCCAGGAGTTTCTCGGCCTACCTCTTTTCCTCTTTCCCTGGGGGTTCCATGACAATGCCTGCCTAGTGATACTGGAAGCTGGCTTTCTCAGACTGTGACCGATCCATCCCCATCTTCTTCACCCAATTTCATTCTCTGCTGTTATCTGCTCTGTTCTCTCCCAGAGTCTGACGTTGCTGATCTTCTCTGGCCAGTGGATTTTCAAAATTCTTCTAAGGCAACTGTTCATGAAGGTCTGTACTCTGTTGACTGTGGTTTTTGTCAATCTCCAAGTCTCTGCTCCATATAGGAGAACTGCTTTTACATTGGAGTTGAAAATCCGGACTTTGGTGTGTTGTGACAGCTCTCTGGAACTCCACACTTTTTTCAACTGGAGAAAGGCTGCTCTGGCTTTACCGATTCGTGCTCTGACATCTGCATCAGTGCCGCCTTTTTTGTCTATGATGCTCCCGAGATAGGTGAAGGACTCCACCTCCTCCAGCAAGCAAGACTGGTTCTTCCCTGGTTGCGTTCAGCCTCATTGTCTTTGTTTTCTGTTTGTGAATGGTGAGGCCCACTTGGGACGAGATGTCAGCAAGCCTCGTGGTCTTGTCCTGCATTTGTTGATGAGTGTGGGACAGTAATGCCAAGTCGTCTGCAAAATCGAGGTCGTCAAGCTGTGTCCACAGTGTCCACTGTATTCCACTTCGTCTGTGCTCTGTGGTCATCTTCATGACCCAGTCTATGGCCAGTAGGAAGAGGAACGGAGACAGCAAACACCCCTGCCTGACACCAGTTCTGACCTGGAGCTCCCTGGTGAACTGCCCTTCGTGGATCACGCGACATGTCATGCCATCGTAGCTGCTCTTGATCAGGCGGACGAGCTTTGTGGGTACACCGTAGTGTCGTAGGAGTTTCCACAGTGTCTCTCGGTCCACACTGTCAAATGCTTTCTCATAATCCACAAAGTTGACGTACAGCGGGGAGCTCCACTCCAGAGACTGTTCCACGATGATGCGGAGAGTGGCGATCTGGTCTGTACATGATCGGTTCTTCCTGAATCCTGCTTGTTGGTCTCTCAGCTGGGGGTCAACGGAGCTCTTCATTCTCTCCAGGATGATCCTGTTGAAGACCTTTCCTGGTACTGACAGCAAGGTGATTCCTCTGTAGTTGGAACACTTGCTGAGGTCGCCTTTCTTGGGAAGCTTGATTAGGTACCCCTCCTTCCAGTCAGCCGGCATCACCTCCTCTTCCCAGATCTTTCCAAACAGTGGGTACAGCATCTCCACTGTTGTCTCTAGGTCTGCTTTCAGAGACTCCGCTGGGATGCCATCTGGCCCTGCTGCTTTGCCGTTCTTCAAAAATGCCACTGCTCTTTTGATCTCTTCCCGGCTGGGTCTGTCACAGCTGATGGGTAGGTCGGTCTCTGCCGGCTGGATGTCTGGGGGGTCGGGTGGGCTAGGTCTGTTCAGTAACTCTTCAAAATACTCGGCCCATCTGTCGAGTTGGTCTGCTCTGTCTGCAATAGGCTTTCCTTCTTTGTCTTTTACTGGTCTTTCTGTATGACCATACTTGCCTGACAATCTTCTGGTAATGTCATAGAGCTGTTTCATGTTGCCGCTGCCTGCCGCCTTTTCTGCCTCTGCTGCCAGGCTGTCTGTGTAGGCCCTCTTGTCTGCCCTGATACTCCTCTTCACCTCGCGGTTGGCTTCCGAGTATTCCCCCTGTGCCCTTACTTTGGCTGCTCTTGTGCGACTGTTGTTGACAACTGCTTTCTTCTGCTTCCTCACTTCTATCTTCTTCAAGGTCTGTGCCGACAGCCAGTCCTTGTGATGGTGTTTCCTCAACCCTACAGTGTCTTTGCAGGTTGAGTTCAGCGCCTCTCTAACTGCCTTCCACTGCTGCTCTGTGGTGACCGCCTCCTCTTCATTTACTAGCTCCTGTAGCGCTTGAAACCGGTTGGACAGCACCAGTTTGAACTCTTCTCTAACTCTAGTTTCTCTCAGGAGGCCTACATTATAGCGCTGTCTTCTTGTTGTCTCTGTGCGGCTTTTCTTTAGCTTGAGCTTCATTCTTAAGGTAAGCACATGGTGGTCGGAGGCGACATCTGCTCCCCTCCTCACTCGAACATCTTGAAGGGATCTTCTAAATTTCTTGCTAATGCAGATATGGTCTATTTGGTTCTCTGTTGTATGGTCGGGTGAGACCCAAGTTGCTTTGTGTATTCTTCTGTGTGGGAAGATGCTGCCTCCAATGACAAGTCGGTTTAGAGCACAAAAGTCTACAAACCTCTCCCCGTTCTCACTCATCTCTAAGCCTAGTCCCTGTCTCCCCATCACCTCTTCGTATCCGGTGTTGTCCTCCCCTATTTTGGCATTAAAATCGCCCATGACGATGGTGATGTCTTGCTCCGCACATTTGTCCAAGGCACTCTGGAGTCGGTCGTAGAACTCTTGTTTCTCTTCCTCGTCACTGTCATTAGTGGGCGCATAACACTGGATGACGTTCAGCTTGAGCTTTTTCTTGGTTCTAAAGGCTGCTGTGATAATTCTTGGCCCAAGAGGTTCCCAGCCCATCAGCGCTCTCTGTGCCACTGGTGACAGCATGAATGCTACACCTTCTGTATGGGGGGCATTCTCCTCTTCATGACCTGAATACAGAATCATCTCCCCACTTAACAGCCTTTTCTGGCCAGACTGCGTCCATCTGGCTTCACTGATACCTAGCAGGGAAAGGTTGTACTTTTGCATTTCCGCTGCTATCTGGGCGGCCTTGCCGCTCTGGTACATGGTCTTGACGTTCCATGTGCCCATGGTTGTATCCCTGGATAGAGAGAGGCGGCTCGGTCCTGTGGCTTCCGAAGACTTCCGGCTTTCACCACAGGACGTCATAAGTCTTCTGGTAGAAGAACCTTCCTCCTCCAGGAAAGGAATTACTGTTAGTCTTTTCGTCGGCGTTTTTGTAGCTATTTCCTTTTTTGCAGGGTGGGGAAGCTGCCCCCACGCCCAACCCCCTTACTAGGAGGACCAGGGGTTTTCTGTCGGGGTCACCTTCCCTTAGACCATGTTGGTTCACGGCACCTTATTTCATTCGGTGCACCCCTCTCATGTGGGACCCCCTATCCACCACCCAGGGGACGCGCCTCAACGCCATATGGTCCCAGCGCGAGGCTTTTCGATATCATATAGGTCATTATCATCCTACACCTACTACCCCCACCACTCTGTTCAATCACATCGCAGAAACAAAACAATGCCTCACCTTCAAATAAACAGATTGATAAGTGTGATTGTCATAAACAGTTACGTTTAACCCTTATCATTCAGAATACACCAGTGTGTGAAATAAGTTTGACTAAAATAGTTCAAAAGTAGTGCCAGAATAGCTTGCCGCCGCTAGGCGCCAAGCTATTCTAGCACACCCTTGAACTAAAGCCAATGGTCTATATCCTTATCTGTAAGTACTATAATGTAGCGTGCATATGGCAGTGTACAAGTTTGAAGCTTTTAGCCTCAGCATGATATGGGTTAAAGATGCACTGCCACACTTATTTTATATGTGCATTGGTTGATACACAATTAGAGAATGTAATTCGGGCCTGTCTCCTACAGCACGAGTGACTGACCCTCTGACTGTTGGTAGCA
The DNA here is from genome assembly GCA_036245525.1 of Semisulcospira habei. Taxonomy (NCBI): domain Eukaryota; kingdom Metazoa; phylum Mollusca; class Gastropoda; family Semisulcospiridae; genus Semisulcospira; species Semisulcospira habei. Next base: position 166,012,504 of record BTPG01000003.1, read on the forward strand.
CCTTTTGTCATGACGACTCTTGCAGGAATCATTGCGACAAAAAGCACTAGTGACAGCCACAGGGTTATGTCTTTTGAGCCCCTGTGGCTGCACATATATATAATATACACACAGTCCTAGTCATACCCATTTCAGGTGCAAGGGGCATATTTTAACATGCCTTTTGCATTAATATGAAACAGGTATGACTAGGACTAGTTTGGTGGAAACGAAGGCAGTTAAAAAGTTACTGCTGTTTACCCTCTTACTGTTGGTAGCCCTTTTCTGTTGCGATAATTCCTGTAGGAATCATCATGGCAAAAACTGCTGACAGCTAATGGGTTAACTTAATCTGCCCTGACACACTACAAAGATGAGGGTTGACCATGATAGTTCTAGGGTGGTGCTAGCATAGCTTGCTGCCAAGGGGCACCAGGCTATTCTAGCACCGACCTTGAACCATTGTGACTGACCTATCCCCTGAACTGGTATGCAGTTGTCAGATGACAATTTGCATAGAGCTTAACTCGTGCAACTCTAACACGCCACGGCAAGACATAGATCGAGCGTGATAGCGTGATAGTTCAAGGGTTGTGCCAGAATAGCTTGGCGCCCATAGGCGCCAAGCTATTCTGGCACAACCCTTGAACTATCACGCTCGATCTGTTTCCAAAAGTGTAAAACTGTCTTCAGGGGGCAACTTCAAAATTTGCAACTCTTTGGCTATTGATAGCAGTCTTTGTCACAATACTCACAAACCAGATAGGTGAGGCTAGCGCTGGCAGAATTGCACACAAACCAAGGGGAATCACTCAGCGCTGGACAAACAGTTAGATCCCCTGCCGGACAGGGGATCTAACTGTTTTTCTTTGTCACAATGATTCCAGCAGAAATCATTGTAACTAAAACCGCTACCAACACCAAAGGGTAACTGTGTTAACCCACATCATACTGCGACTAAAAGCTTCAAATCTGTACACTGCCATAAATTATGCACGCTACATTATAGTACTTACAGATAAGGTTATAGACCAATGGTTTTAGTTGAAGGGCGGTGCCAGAATAGCTTGGCGCCAAACTATTCTGGCACTACCCTTGAACTATCTTAGTCAAACTTATTTCACACACTGGTGTATTCCGAATGATCAGGGTTAACTGATACCATGTGGCATGCAGTGCATCCATGCATGTACTACCTTTTCATCTCCTATAGCCGAGTCAAGTCCACAAGAGACGAGAACAACCTGAGGTCTGAACTGTACAAAACAAGCAAGATACAACACTACCCTGTTAGAAAGAACAAGAGAATAATCAAAAGGAAAACACCTACATGGGTGAAAGTTGGGGCAGTTATGAAAATACAGAAAAGCAGCTAGACCCACATCAGTTCAGGTGCTGGACAAATAGTGTGGCTTTCAAGTAATCTAGAGATGACATTTCTGCTACCTTCTAATGGTGTCAAACAAGGGTTTGCTTTTGAAAATACTGAGATTTCCATTCTCACACTAAAAATGTACAAACTTCTGTCTTTCCATCAGCCACCTTTCACCCAAGCATCTAAACAAGAACATGTCTGATGAGGCAACATAAATGAAGTACCTCAGGGCATCCAATGGCTGCATCATATCCTGATGAAATTATTACAAGCTGAGGAGAAAACTGAAACATATTGCACAGATATAATATGTGTATTCCTCAAAAACTTAACATTAACCCCCTTGTGCATGAAGCAGGGGCTTAACTCATTCAGCCCAGCGCAAGTATTTCCCAAATTTTGGAGGCGTCATCTAACGACTATGCACCTGTTGCAGGAGATGGATTGACCATGATAATTCAAGGGCAGTGCCAGACTAGCTTGGCGCCAACAGGTGCCAAGCTAAACTGGCACTACCCTTGAATTATCATGGTCAACCCATCTCCTGCTGTAGTGCCTCAGGGCTGAATGGGTTAATAAGATAATTGACTAAAGCATTGCAAGCAATGAAGTCCACTACAAGAAAAGACAAAACGTTCATGTCTGACATGTTCCAGATGCTTTACCGGGCCAATGTTAACCTAATAACTGCCAAGAAAACACAAATAGGATGCATGTGCAAGAGACACAGATTCTCATGAGCCCCCCGCAACTGTGGGGGTTCATGAGGATCAATGCTTCTTGCTGACACCACTTTGTACCCAAATTCCTCTGATGGCTGGGGCACTTTGGCGTTGAATTAAGAAAACATTTCCTAAACACAATCAGCAACCAGCAGCAAGGGAGGGGTTAATGACAATTTTTTTAAAAACTTTCTTTGTGAAACTCCAAAACCGGCTTGGACGTTGTTCACCCCTCCAATGCCAGTACATGGGGAACTCCAACCAACTACAAGAGGCAAGACCCACATGACCCCCCGCAGTGGCAAGGGCTCATGAGGGTCTGTGCTTCTGGCTGGTGTCTTCCTTACAAAGAGCGGATACTGGACCTCCACTGTTTCAGCCTGGAGGTAGAGCCTGTTTTGAGCAAGACCCATTTTGCAAGAAGAGAGGTGCTCTCTCAAGAGCAGTCTTGATGGGTAAAAAGCGTCCCCTGCCATGAAATCTGACCATCATTAACCCATTACATCCTAAGGCTGAACTTTTAAAACTTGCTGATGGTCCTATGAAGGCTACAACAATACAGATTAGAAGATAGATCAACCATTTCCGTTCAAGGTTGGTGCCAGAAGTGGCGCCTCAGGTGACAAACTATTCTAGCACCATCCTGAAACTATCAGTCACATTAACTTCAAGCAAAATCTGTATCAAAGGGGTTAATGAAACCAAAAGGGGTGACTGCCAGTGCTGAATGGTTATTAACTCTTTCAGCCCCAACGTCCCATTTCTCAAATTTTAGAGGTGTTGCCTAATGACTGTGTACCAGTTGTAGGAGATGGATTGATTATGATAATTCAAGAGTAGTGCCAGATGAGCTTGGTGCCTTCAGGCGTCAAGCTCATCTGGCACGCCCCTTGATTCAAGGGTAGTGCCAGATGAGCTTGGCGCCTTCAGTGCATTTATTTGTATCTTAAAATGTATCTACCGGCAGTAAAGTATTACACTGAATCACAGTACCAGTATGCTCAGGCACAATGAAAAACATGGCAATAATTCAATACAACATCGATCAAATGAGATCTGTTGCTTCTATCTCTGTCCTGCACTGAAAGACACTAGAGTAGCACCAGCAAAATTATTACCCACCTCGTAAGCCAGAGGCATAAGCAAATCGTGGAAAATAGCCATGTAGTCAGCATCACCCATGCCAGTCTGAAAACATTCAAAGCATTTCCTTGAACACTAAATTTGAAAGTTTGAATCAAATGAGATTGTCATGTGCTGATCCATGATTTGTACGCCTTATGGTGTTGGTTTGTGAGTCAAAAAACACAAACCAGCACATACACACTAAATTTAGCTGACTCTTGTTACCAGTCTTTATTTAGTTCTTTCCAATGATTTTTTCCATACTTCAGCCTCTCTCCTCCCTCTCCCCCCCCCAAACCCCCCCCCCCCAAAAAAAAAAAAAACAAAAAAAAAAACAAAAACAACAACAAACAAACAAACAAACAAATTCCCCTCACCAGACTGCCCCCGCCCCCTTTCCCCCCAAAAGCACAAAACACAACAACAAAAATAACAATAAATATTAATTTTTCTCTAAAATGTATTTTTTCGAAAAATACTTACCGATGACATGACTGTCTGGAAATAGTCTACTTGCTTACCAATTTTAGCCTAAGACCCAAAGGGTCCCCCCAGGAGGCTCTCGGGGATCCCTAACAGGGACGAGAGTAGCCTCCCCTGTCCATCCGGTCACGTGCCCGGTGGTGTCTCCTTTAGCCAGTTGTCTACGGAGTTACCAGCGGCAAGCGGGGAGGAGGGAGGGACCTCCGAGTCATGTCATCGGTAAGTATTTTTCGAAAAAAATACATTTTAGAGAAAAATTAATTTGTTTCCTCAAAACACATTACCGATGACATGACTGTCTGGAAGAATGCCAAAAAGGAGGAGGGTGCCGCAGAATCCCTTTCTGAAACCTCATTAGGGACGAGGACGGCCCGTCACTCCTGATCACACACTCCCGACAATTTTAGCGAAGTGCATACGTAAGGCGCCGGGGGCGCCTGGAGGGAGTGCTGTGCCGCAGAGAAGTCGCCCACCAGAGAGAGGTTGTCGCGCTGGACCGTCAGGTCGCGGAGGTAGAAGCGGGCAAAGGTGGTTTCGGCCTGCCATCCCACTGCAGCCACAATGTCCTTAACCGCGCAGTTGCGGTCAAAGGCGAGACTTGCGGCCATAGCGCGAACTTCATGGGCGCGTATCCTGAGGGCCTCGGCTCCCTGTGGGGAGAGGTCGCAATAGGCGGACCGTATTACCCAGCGGAGCCAGGAGGAGATCGTTTGGGCAGAGATGTCAGTTCTGCTGGCGGTCAGAGGCAAGAAGAGATGAGTCCGTTCCCTCCGTACGGACTTGGAGCGACGCAGGTAGATACGGAGTGCACGCACCGGATCTTGCTGCCGAGTCTCCCGAGGAAGGTCGGGCCCCTAAGGCGGGCGAAGAGCGATGACCTGAGGCGCCGTCAAGGGAGATCTAGTCATAGCGAGAAAGGACGGACCCGGGAGAAGCTGAACGGAGCCATCCACCCGGAACTGCAGGAAGGAAGGGCGAGACGAGAGCGCGTGGAGCTCGCTGACGCGGGCTGCCGTGGCGAGGGCCACCAGGAAGCAGGTCTCCGAGTCACGTCAGCGAAGCGGCCAGAAGGGGCGGTTCAATGGTCCGAAGTCAGCCAGGGGAGGACCAGGAAGGTCCCGGCGCGGGACAAGGGAGCAGGAGACCGGACGCTGCAGGCCAAAACGCCCCATAAGGTCGGGCAGGTCCTTGCAGGCGCTGGGTCGGGACGGCCGAGGTGACGGTAGGCGTCGGCGATCAAGAGGTGTAGCTGCTGCACCAGAGGGGAGCCAACCTTGGTCTTGGACGAACCAGCGAAGAAGTCCGCGAGCTGAGGAGTCGTCAGGCCGACGGTGGAGAGGCGGCGGACAGAGCACCAGGCACGAAGCACGCCACTTTCCCTCGTAGACACGTCTGGTAGAAGGTCTGCGGGCTGAAGCGATAGCGTCTGCAGTCGCACGCGAGAAGCCTCCAGCAGAGAGAGCTTGCCGCACAATCGCCAGGCGTGTAGGAGAAGTCGCTCGGGCAGGGGTGGAAGAGCGGCTGTCGGCGCTGCTCGAGCATCGTGCGGGGGGAGGGAAGAGGGAGGGTGAGCCCGAGGCGAGACTGAGAAGGTCGGAAGTCCACAATCCGGTCCAGGAGAACGGCCACCAGGAGAAGGACTGCGTTGCATCCCCGGAGGCTGAGCAGGACTTGAGGACCAGGACCGCCGGGGGGTAGGTGTAAGCGACCAGTCTGTCCCAAGGGATCGAAGCGCAGAACCCGGGAAGGATGTCCCAGCGTAGGGCGCAATCGGTGTGAAGAAGCTGCCTCGTTGCAAGAGGTAGGCAGCCAGGACGAACAGGAGACCTGGAGTGTGACGGGCTGGGAGGGAGAAGTCGCTGTCCTCGCACCAGCGAAGGGGCGATAGAGGAGGAAGCAGAGGTCGGGAGAGCGGGTTCCTCCTGCATCTGAAGGCAAGCCACGAAGGAGGGGTTGTCGGAAGGACGAGGAGGTCCTGAGTCCGAAGATCGAAGCGCCAAGCGCCGAGGGCCTGCCGACTGCAACCAGTCCCAGCGGGTTGACATGCCGCGAAGTCAGGTTCGTGGGCCAGCGGTCGGCCGACGAGCGAAAATTCGGAAGAAGGAGAGCGCCCCAACCGTCAAGACCGGCCACGACGCAGCGAGAGACGGGCAGTGGTGGGGTCAGGGGGAATCCGGGAGCCGAGCCAAGAACGTCCGTCCAGCGAAGCCGATGGGCCGCAGCACAGGAGAGATCGGCACCAGGGTAGGGAGATCGCCGGAGGACGGCCTCCAGAGGTGGTGTACAGAAGACCGAGGGAAGGAGATCAGCCGCCGCACTCTTCAGGAGGAGGAGCTGGAGCCGCAGTCAGGTGGGGACCACCGCGTCCGCAGCTACCCGCGGGCTAGAAAGCACGAACTGGATCCGAGGCTCGGGAAGATGCACCAAGTTGCGGTTGGTCACCAATCCATCCCCAGGTGAACAAGTGGCGAGAGGGCGAGAGGTCGGACTGTTGGCGCTGACCAGGGCGACCAGGCGAGCAAACCAGAGGAGGAGAGCATCCGTGTCCTATGAAGAGGGACCACTGACTGATACCGCCGAAGCAGGTCGACCAAGGAGGAGAACGGCTGGCGGAAGATCGAAGGTCTCGGGCAACCAAGGCATCCACGATCCACGCAGGGACCCAGGGCTGAGGGGGAGACCACACCAGAGAGGCCGAGCTGTAACCGGTCCCGTCGACGGCAAGCGAAGACAACGGCGGGGGCGGGAGGCATGGGGACGAATATAAGCAACAGGTAGGTCCAGGCTGGCGGTGACGACCCAGGGCTGAAGGCGACGCGAAGGGTCCTAGGCGGGGGAGCCGTGGCGAGCGACGAGCAGCATCGCAACTTCCCAAGGAAGAGCGGAGACCTGCGCGCGAAGGGCGAGGGCCTTGGTCCGAAGGGGCGGGAACTCAATCCAAGGGTGGAGCTGGGCCCACAGGCCTAGAAGGGTTCCTTCAGAGACTGCCAGGCAGGGCCGAAAGACGCGGGTACCCACAGGAGCACGGTAGAGCTGCGACATCGCATCAGGGGAGATGGCCAGGAAGGAGCCAGGCCACCACGAGGCAAGGGGCGGAGGGTTCGAAGCCACGCGGAAGATCCGCTAGAGCTGGGAAGGGTTGCCGCAAGCACGAGCGCCGGCGGAACCACCGGAGGCAGCGAGAACGAAGGGGAGCGAGAGGCCAGGACGCCAGCAGGCCAGCGGCGAACGCAGGACGCCCAGTCATCCACCGGAGAGGGTCGGGGAGAAGCTGGAGGCGAAGGGTGCAGGGAGCGGGGGAGAGGATGTCCCGAGGAGAACAACAGCGCCGAGCACAAGGCGAAGGTCGACAGGGACACCGGAGGTAGTCGAGCGGGCAGGCGACGAACATCGGGCGCCGCAACTATCCAAGCGACGAGGGCGAAGACATGGATCCCCACTGCACTGGGTGTACCCCAGGGGGCACCCATCCAAGTGCTAACAGAGCGCGACGAAGCTTCCCTTCGGTGAACAGACGAGAACCGGTGAAAACGTGGAAGGCCGTAGGCGCCAGGGGAAACGGCCCGAAGTCCTGATGTACGTGGAGGCCGAACCAGACGCAGCGCGAGGCTCAAGGAGGGGGCACGTAGCTGGCTGGGGGACCCGACGGAGGAGTCAGCGGTTGGAAGGAGGGACATAAGGCCGACGAGGGTACCAACAGGCGAGAAGGGTCGCGGTGCCCGGGGCTCAAGAAGGGGCACAAGCGGCTTGGCGACTCGCCGTAGGAGTCAGCGGGCCCAGAGACTGAGGCCGAAGTGCCGAAGTGAGAACGAAGGCGACAAGGTCGCGGTGCCCGGGGCTCAAGGAGGGGGGCACATAGTCGGCTAGACGACTCGCCGTAGGAGTCAGCGGACTTAAGGCTGGGGCCGAAGGCCGACGCGTGAACGAATTGGCGACAAGGGCGCGGTGCCCAGGGCTCAAGGCGGGGGCACCTAGCGGCTCGGCGGAGGAGTCCGCAGGCTTAGGAGGGGCCGCAAGGCCAACGCATCTACAATAGGCGACAAGGTCGCAGTGCCCGGGGCTCAAGGAGGGGGGCACGTAGCCGGCTTGGCGACTCGCCGGAGGAGTCAGCGGGCTGAGCAGGTCCGAAGACCGACGCGTAGACTAGTTAGCGACAAAGTCGCGGTGCCCGGGCTCAAGGAGGGGGGCACGTAGTCGGCTAGGCGACTCGCCGGAGGGTCAGCGGCTTGCCGACGCATAAGCTAATTAGCGACAAAGGTCGCGGTGCCCGGGACTCAAGGAGGGGGGCACGTAGCCGGCTAGGCGACTCGCCGGAGGAGTCAGCGGGCTCAGGAGGGCCTCGAGGCCAAGTGTCAACTTCTTCTTTTTTTTTTTTTCTTTTTTTTTTTTTCTTTTTTTTTTTCTTGTAAGTAACAGGCGACAAGGTCGCGGTGCCCGGGGCTCAAGGAGGGGGGCACATAGCCAGCTAGGCGACTCGCCGGAGGAGTCAGCGGGCTTAGAAGAAGGGCCGAAGGCCGACGCTTAAACTAATTAGCGACAAGGGTCGCGGTGCCCGGGGCTCAAGGAGGGGGGCACGTAGCCAGCTTGGCGACTCGCCGGAGGAGTCAGCGGGCTTGAGGTTTGGCCGAAGGCCGACGCGTGAACTAAGGCGACAAGGTCGCGGTGCCCGGGGCTCCTTTTTTTTTAAGGAGGGGGGCACGTAGCCGGCTTGGCGACTCGCCGGAGGAGTCAGCGGGCTTAACGCGTCTACGAAGAAGCTACAAACTTACCAGGGACGTGAGGCGTGGGGTATCCCAAGTCCGAGGGGAGCTTGAACAATCCCACCGTGCTGCGGGAGGTCCCCAGGAAGGCGGAAAGTCGCGGGTCGCTCGGCGGTGGAACCAGAGTAGTGACCGAGAACCTCCAGTCAAGAGGGGCAGCCAGCGCAGCCGATGACAGAGGAGCAGGCGGGACCCGGTCGACAGACTGTGTGGCTGACACCAGGCCACGAAGTCGCCGTCCTGGGCAGATGCGCACTTGGTACTGCAACATAAACCCATACATGAAAGGTGACAGGCGGCGGGCAACTAACGCCGCCAGTTAAAGGTCCGAAGTAAGGAACGAGCGAAACTCACCGTGAAACGCAGAGAGAAAACAAACAGAAGTCCGAGCCAAGCACGACGTCCGGCCCCACAGGGCGAGACGTAGGAAGCGGCCGAGACTTTACCTTTCCATGGCGGAACGGCAGAGTGACGAAGCACAGGCACCGGACACTAGGTCACTGGAAGTCGCCGTACTGGGGAGAGACGCATGTGGTAACTGCAACCCAAACCCAAACATGAAAGGCGACCAGCGGCGGGTAACAACGCCGCCATTTAAAGCTTCGAAATTTAAGAAACACATGAAACTGACAGTGAAATGCAATGAGAAAACAACAGTAGCTCGAACGAAGCCCGACGTCCGGCCCAGCCAGGCGAGATGTAGGAAGCGGCCGAGACTTTACCTTTCCATGGCGGAACGGCCGAGTGACGAAGCACAAAGTACCGGACAGTAGGTCACTGGAAGTCGCCGTACTGGGGAGAGGCGCACTTGGTAACTGCAACCCATACCCAAACATGAAAGGCGACCGGCGGCGGGAAACGAACCCCGCCATTTAAAGCTTCGAAATGAAGAAACTCACCGTGAAATGCGGAGAGAAAACAACAGTAGCCCGAGCGAAGCCCGACGTCCGGCCCAGCCAGGCGAGACGTAGGAAACGGCCGAGACTTTACCTGTCCATGGCGGAATGGCAGGGTGACGAAGCACAACCACCGCGCGACGGAAGCCTAGAAGGTTCCAGGGCCAGCCAAGTGCACGAGGCACAGACGAGGGCTAACAGAGAAGACGGAGGCCACGCCAGAAGCAGTAGACGAGGGCTAGGCGAAGGCAGGCCAGTAAGGGACGGTCGAACCGTACACAGTCTTTCCAAGGGTCAGAGGCTCAGGTAAAAGCGTCCGAACGCTAACAGCGAAGTAGACAACTGGCTAAAGGAGACACCACCGGGCACGTGACCGGATGGACAGGGGAGGCTACTCTCGTCCCTGTTAGGGATCCCCGAGAGCCTCCTGGGGGGACCCTTTGGGTCTTAGGCTAAAATTGGTAAGCAAGTAGACTATTTCCAGACAGTCATGTCATCGGTAATGTGTTTTGAGGAAACAAACACTTACCTTGTTCAAAGGCACATTGACATTGTAGCCTTTGCCCCTTCCTTCTCCAATGTGGTCATAATCTGACTCTCGCAGGTTGGGCCAGAATTTTCCATGCTCGTATCGGTGAATGGAAAAGTACATCACCCTGTGTGTAACATAAAAACAAGAGTATTTATGAACAATATGTTGTCAAGCAATGACAGTCAGCATGCTCTAACTTGCAACTTAAATGTGGGAAATATAAAGAACGGAAATTTTTGTGAACAGAAACACTGACAAATAATATATATCACAAACCTTACAAATTGTGTGCAGGTATTGACGTAATGTACACATCATTTAGAGTTTCTTACATTAGAGACATGTCACACTGAGTGTCTTCCATGTGAGGTGTAACACACTCAGTGTCTTATGAACAAATTAAGGAGTTCCTATGTTTACTATGTTCCCATGTAAGCAAATGTCCTAGCACCGACATTGGCCACAAAGTCGGCTGCATGACTATCCCCGGGCCCACTGCAGCCAGTCAGTCCAAGGGTTCTTTGCTTCCTGACATTTAACACGTTCAATAAACTATACCAACTCATTTTGATTACAGGAGCATAATAATGAAATAAAGATATTGTGCACTAACCTGGGATCATCATAAAACATGTACTGTGTTGCTTGACCATGATGCACATCCCAGTCCACTATCAGTATCCTGCACAGACATGTCAAAATCACTGTAAAATGTGCCATTAGCATAACATCCTTTCTTCAACTCAGAGAGTAAAGGTCCTCAGGCCTGCGACGGCCTCAGTGGGCCTGCATACGGCTGTGTGTGGGCACACTGCGGCCGTCATGGGCCCGACGATCTTTTGCTACTGGGGAAGAAAACCCAAAGCAAATAAATTACAGGATTCAAGGAATCTCCTCCAAGTTCTCCCCCCCCCCCCCCCACTCCTTCACCCCCCCCCCCCAAAAAAAAAAAAAAAAAAAAAAAAAAAAATTCAAACAAAGACAAAACTGCTTTATCCTTAGTCTTCAAAAACATGACTTTTGTTTATCCCTTGATAGTTGTCTGCTGGCATTTCACACTTGGCAGTCGCCTGTTTGGTCTGGATTAAGAGGATACATGTAGTTGTTTTTTTTAACCCATTTAGCCCTGACGCCTGACAGCAGGTGATGGATTGACCAAGATAATTCGAGGGTAGTGCCAGATTAGCTTGGCGCCTGAAGGCGCCAAGCTAATCTAGCACTACCCTTGAATTATCATGGTCAATCCATCGCTGCAACTGGGACTTAGTCAAAATTTGGGAAATGCGGCAGTGGGATTAAATGGGTTAACCCAAGAAAAAGCAAACAAAGTGAGGTCAGCATCGGTATATCACGGTGCCCGGAAGCAATAAAGTCGGACCGCGTTATTCGTGATCACCTTATTGTAGAGCTGAATTTAGACTTTTGAAGGAAAAGTGCTTGGTAAGCAAAACGTCTTTGAGTTGACGCAAGCCTCAGCTGGCCTGCATATGGGCTGTGCATGGGCAAACTAAGACTGACATCAGCCCAAAGACCTTCTGCTTACTGGACATTCCATGGATGCCAGAGACTGGTGCAAGTTACATCCGTTACCGCAGTCTGCTGGAGTGAATACTGAGGCTGACCTGTACCATTTTCTACAATCTGTCATTACCTCTTCATGCCATGATTGAGGGCATGGGTAGCAGCAAGAGCAACATTGTTGAAAGTACAGTAGCCACAAAACTCCTTCTCCATTGCATGGTGACCTGGAGGTCGCACCATAGCAAATCCATTTGTGATCTGACCACACAAAAGACAATCATTAATATGTATCAAAAGATTCCCCAAAACTGTCCTTGAAAGAGCTCATACTGGTTTGGAAGGTACAGGAAGAATGATTGTTCTTGGGTGCCACAATAGTCTGGTGGATAGAAGCACCAAGCTATTCTAGCACTACCCTTGAACTGACGAAATTGCTGTAAATTGTTCAGCTCTGCACATGCGCACACACACACACACACACACACACACACACACACACACACACACACACACACACACACACACACACACACACACACACACACACACACACACACCATAGACACACACCTTTTTCTGAAGAATCTGGTCAAGGAGCTCAATGGTGCTGCCAGCTGCCGCCAGGCTACTCTCAAACGTTTCCTGTCCACAATATAAACAGAAAATACTTTATGCACTAGGAAAGTTCATTACAAATGATCAATCTAGTACAAATACAAAGGTAAACCAATCAACGCCGGACAAACAACCAGTTAGATCCCCTGATCCCTTCCTTATGTAATCAAATTGCCATAATAAGGCATAGAAATGGATTTTTCTCTAAAATGTATTTTTTCAAAAAATACTTACCGATGGCATTAGTAATAGGAATGGTTCGTTTAGCATACCAATTTTAGCCCCAAACCTCCTTGTGTACATCACAAACACGGAGGCGACTCTAGGGAGTCCTTACCAAGATACCCTGAGTAGCTTCCCATGCACCGTTTCCTGCCAGTCTCTGAGCCTTAGCTCCACTGCGGCAAGCGGGGTAGGAGGGAGGAACCTGTGAGTAATGCCATCGGTAAGTATTTTTCGAAAAAATACATTTTAGAGAAAAATCCATTTATTTTCTCAAAATCTTTACTGATGGCATTACTAATACAGTAATAGGAAGAATGGTGAATAGGAGGAGGGTGCCACATTTCTCGGTACACCTTTCCCATGCCCGAGCGCTTCCCTGGGGTAACTATCGAGGCCCCCCCTACGTGCCCACTCCTGACAATTTTAGCTAGGCGTTACCCATGGCCCTCGCAATGGGACCATATGGTGCGTCCCCTGGGTGGTGTATAGGGGTCCCTCGTGAGAGGGGTGCACCGAATGAAATAAGGTGCCATGAACCAACATGGTCTAAGGGAAAGAGACCCCGAAGGAAAACCCCTGGTCCTCCTAGTAAGGGGGTTGGGCGTGGGGGTAGCTTCCCCACCCTGCAAATAAGGAAATAGTATGGAAACGCCGACGAATAGACAAACAGCAATTCCTTTCCTGGAGGAGGAAGGTTCTTCTACCAGAAGATTTATGATGTCGTGTGGTGAAAGCCGGAAGTCTTCGGAAGCCACAGGACCGAGCCGCCTCTCTCTATCCAGGGACACAATCATGGGCACATGGAATGTCAAGACCAAGTACCAGGGCGGGAAGGCCGCCCAGATAGCAGTGGAAATGCAAAAGTACAACCTTGCCCTGCTAGGTATCAGTGAAGCCAGATGGACGCAGTCTGGGCAGAAAAAACTGTTAAGTGGGGAGATGATTCTGTATTCAGGTCAAGAAGAGGAGAATGCCCCCCATACAGAAGGTGTAGCATTCATGCTGTCACCAGTGGCACAGAGAGCGCTGATGGGCTGGGAACCTCTTGGGCCAAGAATTATCACAGCAGCCTTTAGAACCAAGAAAACGCTCAAGCTGAATGTCATCCAGTGTTATGCGTACACTAATGACAGTGACGAGGAAGAGAAACAAGAGTTCTAAGACCGGCTCCAGAGTGCCGTGGACAAATGTGCGGAGCGAGACATCACCATCGTCATGGGCGATTTTAATGCAAAAATAGGGGAGAACAACACCGGATACAAAGAGGTTATAGGGAGACAGGGACTAGGGGAGATGAGTGAGAACGGGGAGAGATTTGTAGACTTTTGTGCTCTACACAGACTTCCTACACAGAAGAATACATAAAGCAACTTGGGTCTCACCTGACTACAGAGAACCAAATACACTATATCTGCATTAACAAGAAATTTAGAAGATCCCTTCAAGATGTGCAAGTGAGGAGGGGAGCAGATGTCGCCTCAGACCACTATCTGCTTACCTTAAGAATAAAGCTCAAGTTAAAGAAAAGCCACACAGAGACAACAAGAAGACAGCACTATAAAGTAGCTCTCCTGAAAGAGACTGGAGTGAGAGAAGAGTTTAAACTGGTGCTGTCCAACCGGTTTCAAGTGCTACAGGAGCTAGTAAATGAAGAGGAGGCGGTCACCACACAGCAGCAGTGGAAGGCAGTTAGAGAGGTGCTGAACTCAACCTGCAAAGACACTGTAGGGTTCAGGAAACATCATCACAAGGACTGGCCGTCGGCACAGACCTTGAGGAAGATAGAAGTGAGGAAGCAGAAGAAAGCAGTTGTCAACAACAGTCACACAAGAGCAGCCAAAGCAAGGGCACAGGAGGAATACTTGGAAGCCAACCGCGAGGTGAAGAGGAGTATCAGGGCAGACAAGGGCCTACACAGACAGCCTGGCAGCAGAGGCAGAAAAGGCAGCCGGCAGCGGCAACATGAAACAGCTCTAAAACATTACCAGAAGATTGTCGGGCAAGTATGGCCACACAGAAAGACCAGTAAAAGACAAAGAAGACTAGCCTATTGCAGACAGAGCAGATCAACTCGACAAATTTAATGGGCTGAGTATTTTGAAGAGTTACTGAACAGACCCACCCCACCCTACCCCCCAGACATCCAGCCAGCAGAGACTGACCTACCCATCAGCTGTGACAGACCCAGCCGGGAAGAGATCAGAAGAGCAGTGGCATTTTTGAAGAGCGGCAAAGCAGCAGGGCCAGATGGCATCCCAGCAGAGGCTCTGAAAGCAGACCTAGAGACAACAGTAGAGTTGCTGTACCCACTGTTTGGAAAGATCTGGGAAGAGGAGGTGATGCCGGCTGACTGGAAGGAGGGGTACCTAATCAAGCTTCCCAAGAAAGGCGACCTCAGCAAGTGTTCCAACTACAGAGGAATCACGTTGCTGTCAGTACCAGGAAAGGTCTTCAACAGGATCATCCTGGAGAGAATGAAGAGCTCCGTCGACCCCCAGCTGAGAGACCAGCAAGCAGGATTCAGAAAAACCGATCATGTACAGACCAGATCACCACTCTCCGCATCATTGTGGAACAGTCTCTGGAGTGGAGCTCCCCGCTGTACGTCAACTCTGTGGATTATGAGAAAGCATTTGACAGCGTGGACCGAGAGACTTCGTGGAAACTCCTACGACACTAAGGTGTACACACAAAGCTCGTCTGCCTGATCAAGAGCAGCTACGATGGCATGACATGTCGCGTGATCCATGAAGGGCAGTTCACCAGGGAGCTCCAGGTCAGGGAGCTCCAGGTCAGAACTGGCGTCAGACAGGGGTGTTTGCTGTCTCCGTTCCTCTTCCTACTGGCCATAGACTGGGTCATGTAGAGGCCCACTGAGCAGAGAAGAAGCAGAATACAGTGGACACTGTGGACACAGCTTGACAACCTCGATTTTGCAGATGACTTGGCTTTACTGTCCCACACTCATCAACAAATGCAGGACAAAACCACGAAGCTTGCTGACATCTCGTCCCAAGTGGGCCTCACATCCACAAACAGAAAACAAAGACAATGAGGCTGAACGCAACCAGGGAAGAACCAGTCTTGCTTGCTGGCACCCCTTTGGAGGAGGTGGAGTCCTTCACCTATCTCGGGAGCATCATCAACAACAAAAAAAGGCGGCACTGATGCAGATGTCAGAGCACGAATCGGTAAAGCAAGAGCAGCCAAAGTCCGGATTTTCAACTCAAACGTAAAAGCAGTTCTCCTATATGGAACAGAGACTTGGAGGTTGACAAAAAACACAGTCAACAGAGCACAGATTTTCATAAACAGTTGCCTTAGAAGAATCTTGAAAATCCACTGGCCAGAGAAGATCAGCAATGTCAGACTCTAGGAGAGAACAGAGCAGATAACACCAGAGAATGAAATTGGGCGAAGAAGATGGGGATGGATTGGTCACAATCTGAGAAAGCCAGTTTCCAGTATCACTAGGCAGGCATTGTCATGGAACCCCCAGGGAAAGAGGAAAAGAGGCAGGCTGAGAAACACCTGGCGTCGAGACCTCCAAGCATACATCAAGAGACTGGGAACCACCTGGAGTAAAATCGAAGGAGAAGCACAGGACAGGAGTCGCTGGAGGTCTCTCGTTCACGGCCTATACTCTGGGAGAGGTGACAGGCGTAAGTAAGTAAAAAGTAAATGTACCCATGGCACCTGTGGTGCTGGGAGGGAGTGCTGAGCCGCTGAGATGTCCCCACTAGGGCCAGGTAGTCACTCTGGCCGGATAGGTCTCACAGGTAGAGGCGGGCGAAGGTAGACTCGGCCCACCAACCCACAGCCGCCACAATGTCCCTCACTGCGCAGTTGCGGTCAAGGCGATGCTCGCAGCCACTGTTTTGACATCGTGTGCTCGGGTGCACATCATCCTGGCCTGCTCTGGAGAGAGCTCTTTGTACACCAACCGTATGACCCAGCGTAGCCAGGAAGGGATCGTCTGCGCCAAGATGTCTCATCTGCCCGGAGCCAAGGGCAGGAATAGGCTTGAGCACCCTTGTCCTAGTGGCTTAGTTCTGCGCAGGTACACTTTAAGCGCCCTGACAGGGTAATGTCAATGAGACTCTTGGGACTGGTTCGTATCCCTGCAGACGGATGGTCAATCCTTGCGTCTGCGCCCAGATGTCTCATCTGCCCGGAGCCAAGGGCAGGAATAGGCGTGAGCGCCCTTGTCCTAGTGGCTTAGTTCTGCGCAGGTACACTTTAAGCGCTCTGACAGGGTCCTGTCAATGGGACTCTTGGGAATGGTCCATAGCCCTGTGGACGGATGGTCAATCCTTGCGTCTGCGTCGAGATGTTTCATCTGCCCAGAGCCAAGGGCAGGAATAGGCGTGAGCGCCCTTGTCCTAGTGGTTTAGTTCTGCGCAGGTACACTTTAAGCGCCCTGACAGGGTCCTATCAACGGGACTCTCGGGACTGGTCCATAGCGATGCGGGTGGATGGTCAATCCTTGCGGCGCGGACGCTGGGAGGCAGTTCTTGGCCAGAACGTAGGGTCGGTGAGGAGCTGCACCAAGCCATCGGCCCTGAGTTGGAGACAGGCGAGACACCCCGTAAAGGCGTGTATCTCGCTAACCCGCAAAGCTGAAGCAAGGGCGAGCAGGAAGCAGGTTCTCCTGGATAGGTCTCCAAGTCACGTAAGTGGTCAGGGCTCGAACCATTCCGAGTCAAACCAGATGAGTACCCCGGGCAAGTCCCAGCAAAGAATCAACGAGCGGGAGCCGGCCGTTGCAGATTGAATTGTGCCATCAGATCCGAGAGGTCTTTGCAGGCGCCTGGGTCCGGGCCGTGGCAGGTGTCAACAAGCATCTGCCACCATTGCTAAGTAACCTCGGATGGTATGGTGATGGGGGCCCGGTTCTGCTTCGGGAACAACCACAGAACTCGGCCAAGTGGGGGTTAGTCCGGTCCATGGTGCGAGTCACTCCACTGCCCGTCAGGCCTGGAGTACTTGCCACTTTCCCTTGCATACGTTAAGGTTAGAGACCCTCTGAGCCGCTGCGATCGCTTCCCGCAAAGCCTCCTGGTGTGAGGGCCTGATTGATAATCTCCAAGCGTGCAGCCACAGTCGTTTCGTGTACGGAAGAACAGTAGCTGCCGGGGCTGCTTGAGCATCTGACGTGGCGCAGGGAGTTTCCAGCCGGAGGTTCTGTAGTGCGGCTCAGGAAGACTGTGGTCCAGCCAAATAGGTCACGCAGATCCGTAGCGCAATGCCGCCCCTGAGCTCCTGGAGCACCTTGGACCCCGCACTGTGGGAGGGAATGCACACGCAAGGAATCCATCCCACTGGATGGAGAGCGCGTCTACGGTCTAGGCTTGTGGATCTGGTATGGGGGAGGCAAGGACGCAGCTTCCAGTTCCACATAGTGGTGAACAGGTCGATATCGGCGTCTCCCAGCACGCGTAGAGTAGCTGGAAGATATCCAAGCGCAGTTATCACTCTGTGAGAAGCAGCTGGCCCCGTCGCGAGAGGGAGTCCATGTATAACTCAGCTGGCCTAGGATGTGCCGTGCCCGCAGAGTGATGCCCCGATCCCCACACCACCGGAGGACTTGGTACACGAGGAAGCAAGGGGAGGGTGTGCGCATTCCCCCCTGGTCCCGAAAGTAGGCCACGACCATCGGGTAGTCGGGGAACACCGGTATCTCCTGTTGCGCGAGTCGTTCCTTGCATCTAGTGAGAGCCAGCCACACAGTCTTCATCTCCAGGGAGTTGATATGTCTGTCTGCGTGTTCCCCCGTCCACCTGCCCGAGGCTGTGACAACTCCGGCCACAGGTGCGCTCCCCAGACTGAGAGGCTTGCGCCCATGCAGATGGAGAGCTGTGGCGGTGGGGAGAAGAGTGGTACCCCCAACGCTACCAGGGACTGTACATCCACCACTGGAGGTGAGACGTGACCGAGGAGGGGCGCCCGTGCCGAAGCGGATGCAGCTGTATCGGCCGAGAGTAGAATCTGCCTAGGGGTAGAGGATCCGCTGCAGCGCTAGTAGGCCCGACAGCTGGTGCTAGACCTTGGCCGGGAGAGCTTCCACGTCCTCAAGGAAGATCAGTCCCTGAAGGTCCGGCCGGAAGGATCGGCTGCTCCTGGAGGGTGCCTGTGAGGTCCGGTGTCGCGAAGAGATCCGCTGCTGCGTCGCGCCTGAGTTCGTCCGCCGGTCTGGCGAGGAGGAGTGGGAAATGGAGACGTTTCCTGGCGTGGGGTATCTGTAGCGCCCTATTCCCAGCTGCTGCGGTCACTCTTTCAATCGTGTAGGCTTTGTCCCCGTGTGCCGCAGGGGCCGAGGCCGCTGGGAGTCCCTCTCTACCTCCTAGGGCGGATGGGTGGGTGGGTGGGTGGCGTTCCGGGGGGCCCGCACTCGACGAGGAACCACATCTCGTCGGCTGCACTACTGACCGAGCTAGCTTCCTCCTGTTGAGGGCTTCGGTCTGGTGGATCTGCCCTGACAGCCTGCTCTCATCTGTGGCTCCACTCTCTGACTCGAGACCCCGAAGCCTGTGTCCCTCTCCATGCTCCTCAGGCGTGGGGGGTGGGACACTGGGGGTCCGATCTCGACGGGGAAGCACATCCCACCGGCTGTAATGGTTGGTCGCACTTCCCTCCTCTCTGGGAAGGGCTTCGGTCTCAGCATCTTTGCCCTGATGGAGAACCTGTCTCGTCTGTATGTTTGTTCTCCGTTCCATTTCCCTGATAAATGGATTTGTGGCCTTTCCAATCGGCGGCTAACTTCCTATCCCTCTCTGAGAGGCGCATCCTCTCATGGGGGGGGGGGGGGGGGGGGGGAGGGGTCCCCCGCATCTGCTGCCTGGGCTCTCTGCTCTCTCTCTCACCTGGAGGCGTTTACTTCGCCCAACATCCTTCCTGTGGGGGGACCGAGCTCCTGATACTGACACACACCTAGGGGAACGAGTCCCATCGTGGGCGGTCCGGCATATCCCAGGCCTAAGAAAGGCGGGGTGGAGCTCCTGGTGCCAAGGCTTGATTGGGGGGCAAGTCCCATCGGCTGCTTTTAGGCTCTATCATCCGCTCGTGGCGGAGCAGCACAGTCCGAGGCACCAGTGGGGGCAGCAGGTCCCTTTTGCGGCGACAAGCTCACGATGTCTGAGGTGCCCTCCGCTGCGATATTTTCAAGGCTGCAGGGTTGCGTGCCGGTCTCTCCGTCTGGAAAACGCCCAAGCTGCGACCAACGTACCCCCTCCCACATCAAGCATAGTTGCATGTCTGCGCATGGAAGGCCGACATCGTGCGCATCGCTAGGCCACTGGAATGCCACACCTGGTGCGGGTCTTCATCTGAGTACTGTAAAATAAGACAGACAAAGCCCAGCGCGAGTGCGCGGAGCCTCCTGCGAGGGTCCGAGCTCCAAGGTTGGCCACATACACAGTCTCCGGTCAATGCCGCCGCCCGGAAAATCGCCAGCTGAGGCAGTAACTGAAGCTTTAACTTGTCATGTTCCAAAACCCAGTAATCCCCAGAGAACAAACCACCAAGTAAATCCTCAGAAACTGAAGGTAATCCAAGCACCCAACAAGACACCGGTAGTAAAACACGTCTAAGGTACAATCCAACGTCAATCCAAGTTCACAAAGGTAATCCCCCCATACACAGTCGGAGCACGCAAGGAGCACACGACCAGTTAAGTGAAGTAAGCGAAGAGACTGGCAGGAAACGGTGAGCGCACAACCGGATAGGGAGGCAGGGGAGGCTACTCAGGGTATCTTGGTAAGGACTCCCTAGAGTCACCTCCCCGGTTGTGATGTACACAACGAGTTTTTGGGCTAAAATTGGTATGCTAAGCAAACCATTCCTGTTAGTAATGCCATCGGTTAAGATTTTGAGAAAATAAAAGTTATATTTGCACATATGTTTATTATTTTCATATGTTCTTATGGGCGTTTTAATGTCGAAGCTGAAGGAAAATTTCCATCTCATGGACAATAAAGTGAATTGTATTGTATTATATTGTATTGTATAGTTGACGGTCATTGACATCTCTAAACAAGATTGGACCCCAGACCAAAGTTGTTCCTATTTTAACCCATTCAGCCCTGACGCACTATAGCAGGAGATAGATCGACCATGATAACTCAAGGGTAGTGCCAGATTAGCTTGGCACCTGTTGGCGCCAAATAATCTGGCACTACCCTTGAATTATCATCATCGATCCATCTCCTGCAACAGGTGCATAGTCGTTAGATGACGCTCCAAAATTTGGGAAATACATGCATCTGGCTAAATGAGTTAAGTTTATCCTTTTCATCTATCTCTCTCTATCCTAGCCTACCCTGCCCTCTGATCCAAACAGACTGGCACACATAAGCACAGACAGACACATGACGCTTCTTGCTAGTATGTTCTGTGGGCTGGCACAAGAGTAGTCATTCTGAATAAGAATAATAGCACAAGCAGCAAAATAATGTCACTATAACTATAAGCTTCACATCATGGTATTAGTCCATGGCGTACACAGTGGTGAAATTTATATTTTATGTTATTCATCCTGGTACTAAAACTTTTCACATGAGAGATTCAAATGTGGTACTTTTCCAGCTAATTTTCATACTTATAACTTTTAGGTCACAATTTCACCAAATCGTACCCGAGAGCTGAAGCAAACAGAAGGCTTATGTAAATACTGTTATGAAAAAATCGTTCAGGTATTAATTGGAAGATTGCTTTTAAAAAAGAATCAAAGATTTTTAATTGTTTTTAAAATAATCCCAAAAAACATGGTTTTGAAAATTGCAAACTCATTATACTTTTCACTCAAAAGGTTGGTGAGATACAAAACTGGTTAACAAACTAAATCAATGCATTCCTCCAATCTAGCTATTCACAAAATATCAAGAAAGTAAAACAAAAATTGTGGACTGATATGCAGGTCAACCGTTTTTCATATAATGGCTCATTTGCTTGTGAATGGCCAATTTCAATACCCTTGGTGGCATGCTTGAGGAAATCTCATACGGGTAAAATAAAAACAAATCTGATTTATTTACATTACTGTCTGTGAATTTTTGGGAAGTTTTCTTAATAGTGATTTTTTTTTAAAATGAATTTTCGCTCAAAGGTTAAGAGGTACAATGCCAGCTAACAAACTAAATTCAGTATCTTCCTTTAATGTAGCTGTATAATATCTAGTGAAAATGGCCTTCATTCAAATGTGCGTCATCCAGTTTTCACACAATGGCCATTTTCTTGTCAATGTGTAATCTAATGACAATACCCTAGGAGAGAAAAATGAATTTTTCTCTAAAACGTATTTTTTTAAAAAATACTTACCGACGGCATTACAAATAGGAATGCTTTGTTTAGCTTTAACAATTTTAGCCAAAAAAACTCGTTGTGTACCTGACGACAGGGGAGGCAACCACCAAGGGGTGTCATTACCAGGATACCCTGAGTGGCCTCCCCTGCCTCCCTATCCGGTGGCGCGCTCACTGTTTCCCAGCAGTCTCTGAGTCTTAGCTCGACTGCGGCAAGCCGGGAAGGCGGGAGGGACTCTGAGTAATGCCGCCGGTAAGTATTTTTCAAAAAAATACATTTTAGAGAAAAATTCATTTATTTTCTCAAAATCATTACCGATGACATTACTACTAGGAAGAATGGCGAATAGGAGGAGGGTGCCCCAATCTGGTACACCTGTCCCCTGCCCGAGCGCTCTGTTCGTGAACTAACGAGGCCCGTCCCTACGTGCCACTCCCGACAATTTTATCTAGGCATTTCCCATGGTAACCTGTGGCGCTGGGAGGGAGTGCTGTGTCGCCGAGATGACCCCCACTAGTGCCAGGTAGACGCGCTGGCCGGATAGGTCTGACAGGTCTCTGCGGGCGAAGGTAGACTTGGCCCGCTCACCTACAGCTGCCACAATTTCCGCCCTTTGCCAAGCTGGTAAGGCATTGCTAGTAGCCCCTGCTTGACTTGTGTGCTCGGACGCGCAACGTCTGGGGGTATGCCGAACGAACGACCCAGCAAGCTAGAGACCGTTTGCGCCGAGGTCTCATCTGCCCGGAGCCAAGGGCAGGAATAGGCGTGTGTCTTTGTCTTAGTGGCGTAGTCTTGCCACTATAAGGCGCCCTAACCGCGTCGTGTAGGTGGAACTCCCGGCACTGGTCCGTATCCCTGAACGGACAGATGTCAGAACTTGCGGTGTGGACACTGGAAGGAGGTTCCTAGCCCAAGTCCAGCCGGTGGAGTGCTGCCCTAGATATCAGCCCTGAACTGGAGACCGGAGGGACGCTCCGAGAAGGCGCAATCTTGCTACCTGTGAAACCGAAGCGATGGCGAACAGTCAGCAGGTCTTTTTGTTAGGTCTCCCAGCATCGCCAGCGTAAGCCGGGCGTCTTGCCAATGACAGTGCTCAATCCGATCCGAGAGGTCTGTACCGGCACTGGTCCATGCTAGGAGTAAATAAGTGTCTGCCACCCGGTAAATTCAAATGATGCTGAGGGGTCCGATTCTGCTTGGGAACCCCTATACGAACTCGGCGAATATGGGGGTAGTCCGGTCTGTGGGGAGAATTGCTCCACTGCACATCAGGCCTGTAGTACTCTCCACCCTCCCTCGTATCCATACTGTCAGAGACTCCTTGAGTCGCTGCAATCGCATCCACTGTCGCACCCGAGAAGCCTCTTGGTGTGAGTGCTGACTGTCCATCTCCAAGCGTGCCGCGCCAACCGCTCTGTGTCTGTACAACAGTTGCTGCCAGGGTTGCGATCGTCCCGGACGCGGAGCTGAGGCTGGGGTTCACCGCACATCTCCAAAGGACTGTGATCCAGCTGAACGGTCATCAAAGTCCTAATCACCATGCCATACCTGAGCTTGTGGAGCCCCTAGGTACCCGTCCTGAGGGAGGGAACGCGCTGCCGCATCTTAACCCATATCAGCCTGAGGCTAATAGCTTCCATCTGTGCCCTGCCATACACAGGTTATACTATAGAAAATAAGAACATAGCCCAAAGGCTTTACTTGAAGGCTAGGCCGGATAGCATGAAGCCTATCGGCACCAAGCCACTCCGGCGTTACCCTTCAACTATTCTTATTCGAACGTATGTCACCCACTGGTGAACAAGATAAGGGTTAAGAAGACTTCCACCATACCTGCTGTTCCCAGGCGGTTATCCAACCAAGGATTAACCACCCTCAAACAGCTTAACTTCGGTGAACAGACCAATCGGGGAATTCACATGCAATGGTGGTTGGCTACGCAAGGAGTCCGTTCCTCGAAGGAGCCCTTCCATGGCCCAGGCTTGTGGATCCGGTCTGAAGGCGAAGGAGGAAGCAGCTTCCTGTTCCACTACAGGAGGACCGGCCTATCATCGGAGTCTCCTCACACGCGTAGAGTAGTTCGAAGGCAGCCAGGTGTAGTAACACTCTTTTCGCTTCCGCTGACCCTGCCACAAGGGGAATCCGCGCATATGTTGAGCTGACCTCTAAAGCGCCGTTTCCGACGAGTGCTGTCCCAATCTCTGCACCACCAGCAGAAGTGCTACACGAAGAAACCCCGACCCTCTAGTAGCCGGAGCGCACCTGTACCTTCCGTAGCGTAAGCCATTGTTTCCATCTGACGAGCACCAGCTGCACCGCCATCAACTCCAGCCAGAAGATGTATCTGCCTGCGTGTTCCCCCCGTTGCTATCCCGCTGTTATCGGTCAGGCACTCCCTGCCTAGGCGGCAAAACTGGGTGCTGGTCCCACGTCGGACTTGCCTCCGATGCCCAGGAATCCAAGGCGGCGGCGTTGCGTCAGGCAGGAGTCCGGGTCCTCCCACGCTTCGCCATCTGGTTCCAGAGGGCCGACCGTCCAAGTAGTTGCAAGCGCAGGGCCAAAGTTACTAGAAAGCGCCAAAGCTGACACTAGACGTCACCTAATCTCCGGGTCTGGGATCTGTAAGAGCCTACCGTAGCCTGTCGGGCGTCAGGATCTCAGTCCAGCTCCGTGGTCTCCTTCTAGGCAGGGCTCCCGCATCACCAAGTAGCGCTGTAGCCAAAGCTTTCATCTCTCCACCGCTGACTGAAGCGAGTGGAGACAATCCTGCCGAGGTGGCAAGGGATCCTGCGCTGTCGCCTTATTGTCTGCCAAGTTGGTCCCACAGATGAGTGTCCTCGCATGGAGCCTTCCACCGCTGTGTTATCCCAAAAGACGGGCGAGCATGGAACCTGTCACAACAGCGCATCCCTTCATATCCATTCGCCGCCGGCGATCTCCGCCAAGAAGTAGGCTGAGGAGTGGTACACCATCCTAAAGGCTGTCACAGCTCTGTGCATGTCCCGATCCGATGGACCAAGGCTGAAAGGTCCCAGGTGTTCTGCAGACACTTGCTCACGGAAGGCGTCACCCTCTCGAGAAAATCCCGTGCCAGCTAGGGGAAAGCGAACCCAGGGAGCAGTCCTGTCCAAGCCTCACTTCCGCTTCCTCGCGTCCAAGTCTGTATTCTGTGGGAAGCCGCCGCCTGCATCCACGCCTCCTTATCCACCACTAGCACGGCACCGCCCGGAAGAGACTCCACATCACTGCCAGTGGAAGTAGATGTTTATCCTCTCTGGTCATCGGGAGTCTTTCAAAGAACCTTTGTTATCCGCCGGCGTCTTGCTGAGTGGTCGCCCAGTGCCTCCGATAGATCCCGAAGTCTGCGAGGGAGCGACGTGACGCACTGGGCCACCCGATGCATCGGTCATCGCTGCAGCCTTCCTCTCACGGCGAAGATGGCCGGCGGAATGACGCGACAAACCGGGATGCTTCGTCCAAAGAGCGGCAAATCTGCGATGTGTTGGAGCGCACCGACCGTCTGCTAGGCGTGTCCGTTGTCTACCCCCACTTCGAACCACATCCTCTGGGTGTAGACTTAGCGTCTCCTCGACCTCCGGTTCTGGATGTATGCCACCACTGTCGAGCTGTCGGAGAGAACGCGTAATCCTGACCCATGATACGCTGCTCCCACCCAGAAAGAGCGCGAGCCACACTGCTTTCACTCCAGCCTGTTGAGTGTTAGACAGCTTGATCCCTCGTCCACTTACGAGGATATCCTGACTTGTGAGCTGCTGCTTCCACTCGGAGAGAATGCGAGGCACACTGCTTTCATCTCCAGCCTGTTGATGTGTTTGACCGCTTGATCCTTCATCCATTACGAGGATCCTGACTCGTGAGACGCTGCTTCCCACTAGGAGAGAGTGCGTGCCGCCCTGCTTTCATCCGCAACCTGTTGATGTGTTTGGATCCCTCGTCCAACGGCGAGGATATCTTGACCTGTGCATCGCTGCTTCCACTCGGAGAGAACGCGAAGCACACTGCTTCCATCTCCAGCCTGTTGATTGTCTGCTTGATCCCTCGTCCAATACGAGGATCCTGACCGATGAGACGCTGCTCCCACTCGGAAGAGGGCGGGCCACACTGTGTTGATGCATTAACGCTCGTTCCATAGTCCAACAGGCCAAGGTCGAGTGCCCACAGGGAGGGCTATTCCATCCTGCCGCTGCCATCTCTGTGGTCCCGGCGCCGGTGTCGAGGCTGTCGTTTCCCCGAGGTAAATCGGCCCTTGAAGCTTTGGTCAGAAAAACAGCTGCTCTTGCCGGGCGCCTCTGATGCTCGGTGTCACCGAGAGACCCCACACTGTACCGTACCCGAGCTTGTCCGCTGGTCGGAGAGGCGAAGAGGGAAGAAGAAGTTCCCAGGCATTAGGTATCTGTAGCGCCCTTTCCCCAGCTGCTGCGGTCGCCCAACCGAACATGTAGACTTTGTCCCCGCATGATGCAGATACATGGCCACTGTAATTCTCTCTCTACCTCCTAGGGCAAAGTGTGGGTGGGTGGTTGGCACCACCTCTTGTCGGCTGCTGACCAAGATAGTTCCTCCCAATGGGGCTTCGGACATGGAGGATCCGCTCTGCGAGTTAGTTCTCGTCTGTGGCTCCACTCTTTTCGACTCGGGACCCTGAAGCCTGTGTCCTTCTCCCTGCTCCTAAGGCGTGGGGGAGGTATCCTGGTGGTTCAATCACAACGGGAAGCACCTCCCGTCGGCTGACTCTAATGACCGAATGTCCATCCTCCTATGGACAGCTTCAGTCTCCAACATTTAGAAGCATGTCCTGACAGTTGGTTCAGTTGACCGCACGACCGTCCTACGAGGGAGGGCTCCAGTCCCAAAGGTTGCTTGTCTGAGGCTCATATATCGCCTTCCACCTTTACTGCAGAGGCACCGCACTCCATACGCCGACACATGCCTAGGGGCGAACCCCATCACTGGCGGTCGAGCATGTCCCGGGCCTCTACGAAGTGGGAAGGAGTTCTTCTATGCGTTCTGTGTCTCACATGACTGAATCTCTCGCCCTCCGTTTACTGCGAGATGCCTGAGCTCCATGCAGACCCATACCTGGGGGACGAATCCCGTAGTGAGCGTCCTTGCATATCCGGGGCCTCTACGAGGCGGGGTGGAGCTCTTGTGTGCGTTCTGTGGCTATCTTTCCTGTCCCTCTCTGAGAGGTGAGTTGTAGACACGGCCCGGTGACGGCGCTGGTCTGGCCTAAGGCTGGCAGGCACTTGCCTCTCAGAGGGGGGGGGGGGGGGGGGGGCGGGGGGGGGGCCCCCGCTTGGGCTCTCTCTCTCTGTCTCTCACCTGGGTGGGGTGATAATCTGGCCCAACATCTTTATTGCGGGGGGACTGAGCTTTCATATGCTGACACGTGCCTAGGGGCCCATCATTGGCGGTCCATCATGTCCCAGGGACTCTACGAGGCGGGGTGGAGCTCTTGGTGCTGGGTCCGAATGGGGGGCAAGCCCTGATCCTTTGCTGCTGCTAGGCTCATTCATCCGCTCAAGACGGGGCAGCGCTGCCTGGGGCACCAACCAGTATGATTCTGCCTTTCCCTTCATTGTCGTCAATGCTGCTTTGTTCGTCAGCTGTGTGCAAGGCGCCGGTTTATCCCTCCGGTAAACACCCCAGCTGCGACCATCTCTCTTCCTCCCACGTCACGCATTGTCACCTGTCTGATCGGAGGAGCAGCACGAGCATGGTAGGCAGACATCATGGCCGTCGCTAGGCCACTGGAAGGCGCCATACTTGGTGCAGGTCTGTACCTAAGCACTGTAACAAAGGACAGAAGAAGACCGGCGAGAAGCGGGGAGCCTACGCAGAGGGACTACGCTCCTGGTTGGCTTGCATACATCACCACCCGGTCGCCGCCGCCGACCGGTCAAAACCGGTTAGAGGCAGTAACCGCTACTTTACCTTGTCATGACTCAAACCGATAATCCCACAGAAAAACCCAACACCACATAATCCACAGAACACGTAGGTAATCCAAGCACAACACAATGCACATAAATCCAAGTATCCACGGTACACAACGGTAATCCACCTAACCACAGTCGGAGTACGATATGCTCACGGCCTGTCCTGGTTGAGCTAAGCGAAGAGACTGCCGGGAAACGGTGAGCACGCCACCGGATAGGGAGGCAGGGGAGGCCACTAGGGGTATCCTGGTAATGACACCCCTTGGTGGTTGCCTCCCCTGTCGTCAGGTACATAATGAGTTTTTTGGGCTAAAATTGTTAAGCTAAGCGAAGCATTCCTAGTAGTAATGCCGTCGGTAATGATTTTGAGAAAATAATATCATAAAGTTTTAAGCTTGTGCGCCTTCAAACACTGGCGCTATTCAGTGTTACATACACACACACATACACGGTGCTCACCGCGCCAAATGTACGCGTTCTATAGACTGGCATACCACGACATGATGTCATTTCTGAATATCTCAAGAACCATCAGGCTATGTCTCCCCTCACGTCATTGCTATTGAACACGTTCCGCCACATCCCCTTTCAACGCTGTTCTTATTTTATAAATAGGAACAATGAAAAGGATGATTCACACTTTGTATTCACACCATATACCCGTTCAGACACCTTCTAAAATATTTTTTAAAAAACACCCAACTGACCTGATTGCAGTACCAAGCATCATACTGTGCGCAGAGCTCCATGCGTTGTTCCTTCGTCATGGCCACTGTCGACTTGGCCAGCTCAAGGTGAGGCTGAGAGTGGTGCCATTGGATCTGGTCCTCCGTCGCATAGCTCAGCTGCAGCACAACATATCTACAATTATGTACATATACTGATCTGTGATTTTGGACATTACAGATCCAGGCCAGAAGGTCTAAATTTACAAGCCAGCAGAGAAATATATACAAGTAATGAACTTTGAATACATAACAAAACAGCAAAAGAAGGGAGGGGGGGGGGGGGGGGAGAGTTTTTCTGCAGTTGATATTATACTGCACCGTTAGATATATGTATAGTGATTACTTTCTTTTTTTAAAGTGTGGTTAGTACATCTGGAATGAGTGGAAATATTAAGTTTTAAATTGCAGGAATTGTAACAAAAAGCACTACAAACAGCCAAAGGGTTCATTAATAATCGTGTGCTAGCCTGTGACTTTGAACCTTACTGCTCTAAGCCGTAAGGTAAAAAATCACAGACCAGTGTGCACATACCTATTCACACTTGACACTGCTATTCTTTGTTGAAACGTTCTTATAAAAATATGTCCAAAGATCAGGCTAATCTGACAATACCGCTGAACTAAGATGATCTGTCTATACGACAGTCAGGTCTCAGGAAGGAGATATTAGGCGCATGCAGGTACAGTGCCAGATTTGAATCCTAGCTGTCAGCATGTACGCACTGTGCCATCAGCTCAAGGCCATATTCAATGCCAGATCTGAATCCTAGCTGTCAGCGTGTATGCACTGTGCTGCCAGCGCAAGGCCATATCCAACACCAGATTTGAATCCTAGCTGTCAGATTGTATGCACTGTGCTGCCAGCGCAAGGCCATATAGGGCCTTGCGCTGGCAGCACAGTGTGTACACTCTGACAGCTAGGATTTAAACCTGGCGCTGAGCCTACATCACATGCAGCCTATGCACCAACCTAATCCCTTTGTGCATGCAGTCGCTTGTACATTTCATAGTACCAGAGGCCCCATGCACAAGAGTGTAAACTATACAGCATTTCAAACATAAAAAGATCCTCTAATGCCCTTACAGGAATAGGGATGCATCTCTCCACAAGTCCAAGCTGCTGGCAGCGGGCAAGAGGCTGCAGGACGCGCTGAGGGTTTTCAGGATACATCTCGTCCCATTCACACTTGTGGCGTGCAAACAGTTCATTATACACAAATCCTGTCCTGCAATCAAACAAACACTTACACAATGGGTTTTCACTGCATCCTTTAGTAATTTCAATCCTTAATTAAACAAAAATGTATCATCTCTTGTTTTTCAATCTGAAATAACAAAAACAAAGATTTCAAATCCGGCCTTTCAAAATATATATATAATATGTAGTAAAACTGTTGCCGCTAGGGTTTCACGTGAAAGAAAAACAGAAGATAGTGGTAGAAAACCCTTTAAAATAGAACAAATAACGACGTTTCGGATCAAAGATCCTTCCTCAGGTGACATGGAAACAAACGTAGAACAAAAAAGAACACGACATAAAGAAAAGACGTCATCCTGTATAGAGAGAATTTAGAATGACGTTAAAAAAAATATAAATTTTTTTTTTAAAAAAACCACACACACATAATGACGCAAATACACATGCACAAAACACGTACCACAAAACTTACGTCTATATACATACACGTCACTGCATACATTCGCATTCACTCGCGCCTGCTGCAGCTCACGCACATGCACACACACACACACACACACACACACACACACACACACACACACACACACTCAAAGGTAGCATCCAGTATCAACAGTGAGGTCAAGTCTGGCACCAACTACCCATCAGGCCGAGCATACCCCTAGGGGCGAATGTTCAAGCCGCGCGGATGGTAAGTGCCAAGCCTGTCCGCGAAAAAGGATTCTGTCATTTTGTGGCGGATGAAGTGGGATGTATTTTGCCAAAGGATGCGTATGCTGAAATGTGTGAGGCTATGAGGAGGTTTGTTGAAATGATGTCCAACCTGATTGTTGTATCCGAGGCGGATCGAACGAACATGCTCCTCGCAGCGTTCAGGGAGTGTACGGTATGTCTCCCCCACATACAACATCTTTGGGCAGTGAGAACATGAGATAACATAGACAATATCCGATGACTGGCATGTGAATGATCGGTGGACATGAAAAGATGACAGGGGTCCGGTGAAGACGGGGGATGTGTTGATGTACGGACATGCTTTGCAGTGTGGTTGCTGACAAGGGTGTGAGCCAGGTGGTAAGGTGTTAGATGCGCGAAGTGAACTGTGAACAAGATGATCGCGTAGGTTAGTGTCACGTTTGTAAGCGACCAGCGGAGGCTCAGGAAATATGTCTTTCAATACTGTGTCATTCTGAATGATGTGGAAGTTCCTGAGGAGAATGTTTTTGATGGGGATGTTGTGAGGATGATACGTGATACATAGGACCGGCCGGTCCTCTGCAGCACTGTGAGTTTTCTCCCTCAAAGCTTCACTTCTGCTTGTGGCCTCAGCTTTAGAACGAGCGGTGTTGACGATGTCTTGGGGGTATCCCACCGACGCCCACACTTACCTGCAGTTTTCATCAAGCCATCCTGCCGCCACCAAAAACGGTATCCCATTCTCCCAATTTCTGCGACTCCGTCGGATCTGCAGCAGCGACGACGACTTCACCAACCAGACCCAAACCATAGCCACTTTCTTCTCACACCAGGGATACCAGACACCAGACATCGTCAACACCGCTCGTTCTAAAGCTGAGGCCACAAGCAGAAGTGAAGCTTTGAGGGAGAAAACTCACAGTGCTGCAGAGGACCGGCCGGTCCTGTGTATCACATATCATCCTCACAACATCCCCATCAAAAACATTCTCCTCAGGAACTTCCACATCATTCAGAATGACACAGTATTGAAAGACATATTTCCTGAGCCTCCGCTGGTCGCTTACAAACGTGACACTAACCTACGCGATCATCTTGTTCACAGTTCACTTCGCGCATCTAACACCTTACCACCTGGCACACACCCTTGTCAGCAACCACACTGCAAAGCATGTCCGTACATCAACACATCCCCCGTCATCACCGGACCCCTGTCATCTTTTCATGTCCACCGATCATTCACATGCCAGTCATCGGATATTGTCTATGTCATCTCATGTTCTCACTGCCCAAAGATGTTGTATGTGGGGGAGACATACCGTACACTCCCTGAACGCTGCGAGGAGCATGTTCGTTCGATCCGCCTCGGATACAACAACCAGGTTGGACGTCATTTCAACAAACCTCCTCATAGCCTCACACATTTCAGCATACGCATCCTTTGGCAAAATACATCCCACTTCATCCGCCGCAAAATGACAGAATCCTTTTTCGCGGACAGGCTTGGCACTTACCATCCGCGCGGCTTGAACATTCGGCCCTAGGGGTATGCTCGGCCTGATAGGTAGTTGGTGCCAGACTTGACCTCACAGTTGATACTGGATGCTACCTTTGAGTGTGTGTGTGTGTGTGTGTGTGTGTGTGTGTGTGTGTGTGTGTGTGTGTGTGTGTGTGTGCATGTGCGTGAGCTGCAGCAGGCACGAGTGAATGCGAATGTATGCAGTGACGTGTATGTATATAGACGTAAGTTTTGTGGTACATGTTTTGTGCATGTGTATTTGCGTCATTATGTGTGTGTCTTTATGTCGTGTTCTTTTCTGTTCTACGTTTGTTTCCATGTCACCTGAGGAAGGATCTTTGATCCGAAACCTCGTTATTTGTTCTATTTTAAAGGGTTTTCTACCACTATCTTCTGTTTTTCATATATAATAAACTTTGTTCTCTTGTTGTTTTTCTGAAGTTTGTTACAAGTAAAGTAATTTACATAGAAAGAGTGTTGTTGAGACCTCTGAAAAAGTGTTGTTATATCTGACTTATACAGAGGTCGGATATAACAAACGTAGACGGTAATTTGCTGCATGTCACGTAGCTAGTCTAGTTAACCCTTTTAGCCCCAAGGTCCCATTTCTCAAATTTTTGAGGTGTTGTCTAACGACTATGTACCAGTTTCAGGAGATGGATTGAGCATGATAATTCAAGGCCAGATTAGCTTCTCGCCAAGCTAATCTGGCACTACCCTTGAATTATCATGCTCAATCCATCTCCTGCTGTAGGGTGTCAGGGCTAAATGGATTAAACAGTCACTTACAAATAAGAAAAATAATGCACAGTACCAGTATGTATAACACTTATGTAGTTTTCAACACTCAGCTATGATATAAAAATTTGCAAATATGTGAGTTGCTAAGTACAGACTACATAGCACATACCGGTATGTACATGTATACCATTGAACAGTTCATTTTCAAGGGCAGTGTAGAAAAGACTGGCACCTGAAAGTGCAAAGCAATTCTGGCACATCCCTTGCACTCTATATCATGGTCAAGTCATCTCCTGTCTTGTTCTAGTGTGTGTGATGACTGTGAGTTTCCCTTTAGCTGTCGGTAGCATGCTTGGTCTACGTGATTCCTGCAGAAATCAACTTCACCAAACACACTACTGACAGCCAAAGGGTTATTTATATGCAGATCAAGAATAATAAGTAAATTATAAGTGCACTAATAAAATATATTTGTTTCACCACTGAATGAAAACTATCATATTCATAATCAATTCACTGCTGGCATTTAAATGAAATAAAACACACCCAACATGTTGTGCAGGTGCATCTTCAGACACCTTCTGGAAAAGACAGGGGAAAAAAATACCCCTATTATTAACCATGTCATCAAATGGAAGGTTACAAAGTAAAGTAGATTATAGCACTGTCAGGGGAGAGAAATGTGCATGATCGACCAGTGATCATAGATCTACTGTGGCCAAAGCACAAAAAAAAAAGAGATAGGAAAGAGAGGGGGCACTAAAAAAGTGACTGAAAGCAATGCATATGGAAACCCCCCCCCCGAAGGGGGGCGCATCACATATCCCACTGTTCCAGCCACTCAGTGCATGGAAATTTAAATCTAGGTCCCCCCGAGGGGGGTCCAGATATTTAGCCGGTGTGGACAGCTGTTTCGGTCTTGGCGACCTCATCAGCACACCATCGGCGATACTGGAGGAGGCAGGAATTTCTGCCTACCTGCAAAGACAACCACATTTTACTGTGGTGTCTGCAAGGGCATACATTCCATGCCACCACCTAGAGCCAAATTTCCATGCACCCTAAAAGAGAACCTACCAAAAGGGGGGAAGGGGCCGCAGTCGATATTGTAGTAGTAAATGAAAAGAAAAGGGGAGACTGCCAGTGCTAATATTCCAGGAAGGTTACAAAGTAAAGTAGATTATAGCACTGTCAGGGGAGAGAAATGTGCATGATCGACCAGTGATCATAGATCTACTGTGGCCAAAGCACAAAAAAAAGAGATAGGAAAGAGAGGGGGCACTAAAAAAGTGACTGAAAGCAATGCATATGGAAGCCCCCCCGAAGTCACTTTTTTAGTGCCCCCTCTCTTTCCTATCTCTTTTTTTTTGTGCTTTGGCCACAGTAGATCTATGATCACTGGTCGATCATGCACATTTCTCTCCCCTGACAGTGCTATAATCTACTTTACTTTGTAACCTTCCTGGAATATTAGCACTGGCAGTCTCCCCTTTTCTTTTCATTTACTACTACAATATCGACTGCGGCCCCTTCCCCCCTTTTGGTAGGTTCTCTTTTAGGGTGCATGGAAATTTGGCTCTAGGTGGTGGCATGGAATGTATGCCCTTGCAGACACCACAGTAAAATGTGGTTGTCTTTGCAGGTAGGCAGAAATTCCTGCCTCCTCCAGTATCGCCGATGGTGTGCTGATGAGGTCGCCAAGACCGAAACAGCTGTCCACACCTGCTAAATATCTGGACCCCCCTCGGGGGGACCTAGATTTAAATTTCCATGCACTGAGTGGCTGGAACAGTGGGATATGTGATGCGCCCCCCTTCGGGGGGGCTTCCATATGCATTGCTTTCAGTCACTTTTTTAGTGCCCCCTCTCTTTCCTATCTCTTTTTTTTGTGCTTTGGCCACAGTAGATCTATGATCACTGGTCGATCATGCACATTTCTCTCCCCTGACAGTGCTATAATCTACTTTACTTTGTAACCTTCCTGGAATATTAGCACTGGCAGTCTCCCCTTTTCATGTCATCAAATGATTTAAGTCAAACAATTGTCTTCATTATGTTTGTTGTAGTGGGTTTTCAGTCACACCCACACACTTAACCAGAATGATTTTCCCTTAGTATGAGAGTGTAAATGACACTATTTCTGCAGGAGTATCTGCATGCAGATGATTAAAAATAATTATTCATTATTATTATTATTATTATTATGCAGATGATTCATCTGTAAGTGCAGCTGAGTTGGTATACCTCACCCTGTGCCTAGGTGACATGCACCAGCGGCGCCATTGTTGCTATTTTTGCACCTGACCGGTCGCTCAGACCGGTCCTGTACATCGGAACGGTTTAGAGCGTGTACTCTCTGCACCTGTAATGAGCAATCTCAGAGAAAGAATCATGTGATGTTTGATTGCTGCAAAATAATATGAATAAAGAATAAACCCTTTCTCATATGCAGTCCGGTGTAGCAATTATGCATCCTTAGGCTAGCAACATGAAACATTACACGATTTGGCAGATATGAAAAATAGCTTTTTCCTCAATGGTGGTGATTTTGCGAATTCTGCGTTGCTTTGCGGCAGAAAGCACCATTTTAGCCGTAGCCTTGCGAGAGACGAGTGCACTACAATGGACTTGATTCAGGAATAGGCAAGATCTGACGAGAAGAAACTGCCCCCGGAGACCTACGTATGCCCTCGAACATTTTATGCTCAAGGGCCATGTGCAGCTTAGGCTGTGCAGCTTAAATGGCTACAAGCGGAAAGTGAAACTTGGGGATGTAAGGGGAGGTAACGCTAAAACTGGAAACAAACCATTTTTCTGCTGCGATCACAATCTTCCGTGGGAACGTACGAGACCACACTACAAGTGCAGGAGTCTTATACCTGCGCGCGCAGTTCTGGTGCACAGGACCAGTCCGAGCGACCGGACAGAAGCGAAAATAGCCATAATGGCACCACTGGTGCGTTTAACCTAGGTACAGGGCGAGGTATACCAACTCAGTGTAAGTATATGATATTCATGAGACCCTGTGCACTGCAGGAGCTCATGAGAATCTATGCCTCTTGCAAATAGATCGCCATGTAACTGTGTCCTGCTAATCATTCTTAACCCTCTTTTGTGTGACTGAATTCAGCCAATGGAACTGTAAACAGTAATGGTTGCTGCATGCATGAGATTTTGTGGAAGCACGTCTATATGGGTCTTTTCACTGCATATCTGTAAGGGACATGACTTAATCCGTACCATGCTGGCCATGCTCATCAAAAGTTCAGTGTCAGAGTCGCTGTCGGAGTTTTGTTTTGCCTGCTGATGAGCCGCCTGCTTTTGCCTTTCTCGTTCCAACCGCCTCTGGGCCCGGCCACTTTCCTCCCCACCGCTGGCTTCCATCTCTCTCCTGACAGCAAATACAGATATAGCAACATTTAACCACTCCCTTGTGCATGATTAAAGCTGAAATGCAGTATTGTAGACCAGCTACCCGTCACGCACTGAGCCAGTTGACACAGACCTGTGTTTCTGCAGTTAACACAATAAAACCCTAGCTGTCACAAGTACGTGTATAGATTCGAAATTGTGTCACCAAGTGGCATTGATCCTCATGAACCCCCGTAACTGCGAGGACTCATGAAGATCTATACCTCTAGCTGTTGGGTGGTGTTCAGTTTTTTCTCTAAACGGGTTAACGTCGATGGTGGTTGTACATGTCGCATACAGACTGCATGACAAGTCCCTATTCCTCAGGACATTCCTCCATGCAGAGTCCTGCTGAAACCCGGAATAATCTTTCCCAAGCAAAAGGGCTGTGAATTTCAAAGAAGTAAGGCTTTTCTTTTGCCTGTCAGTGTTTAATAGTAAGTGTATTTATATTCTGTGTGTCGGACAGTGGTTTACCTTTTCTTTAGTTCTTAAAATAACCCAGATTTTGTCAGATTTAGGTCCCTCTTTTGTTTCGAATGGGGACTGTTTTGATTCTGTGGACTTTCCTTACCTCCACATATTTAAGATCAGTCAAGAGCAGTCCGTCCAAATCCCGCAATTACCCGCATGTATCCGCAGTAACCCGTACGAACATGTATAAACCCACCATACCGTCAACAACGCAGAACAGCCCCAGCTAACCC
The DNA here is from genome assembly GCA_036245525.1 of Semisulcospira habei. Taxonomy (NCBI): domain Eukaryota; kingdom Metazoa; phylum Mollusca; class Gastropoda; family Semisulcospiridae; genus Semisulcospira; species Semisulcospira habei. The sequence goes on from BTPG01000003.1 coordinate 166,048,997, forward strand.
CGGCCGGGGATCAGTTATTTTGGGGGCCTCTAGAACAGAGGCCCCGAATCCAACCGCAAAGAAACCTTGAAGCATTAACTTACCGGATGATTTGAGGTGATGCATAAGATATTTTGGATCCTCACGCTTTCGAAACGCCTAAGTTCCCTTTAGATATTATGGCGCACAATGGAATCGGGAGTGGATCCGTTGGCTTGGGGTAAGTTGTTTTCGTCCTTAGACCAGAAATAACCTCTATTTTTGAACATGTGATGCTTTTATTTCCGCTGCACATTTGGTAAAATTATATTAGCTGGTGGTGAGTGCATAATTACTTAGTATTTTTCTTTTTGTTCCCTTAAAGAGTGTTCATGCTCAAGGAGTGCAGTGTTTTCATATGTACTGCAGGAATGAGGTGTCACAAATGATTATGAACAACAAGAATATGGCGTCATCTTGTTGTCGAGTGACATAACTGTTTTCTTGTTACCATCATTATATGCTAATGATGCTATTCTATCCCAAATTGTCTTCAATTTCTTGTGGTCAAAATGGCGGGAGATCTGAAATCTTTCCGGACTTCGCAGTGGCCTGTGCATTCAGTTGACGAGAACCTACTACATGGTGTCATACTGAGGAGTTCCAGGTAGGTTACTTTTCTGGTTTCCTACTTTCTTGTTTGTCTACCGTATTGAAAATACTGTAGACTTTGATATGTGGCTGGTCGGGGCGCATTCCCGGCCGGGACATGCACACGATGTGCTGGGCGCGGGCAGGACCCTGAATTCTGGCAAAGAAGTAACAAGATAAAAATGACGTCACGGCGTCTAGCTACACAAACCTTGCTAGAGAACATCTTTTTGGCGCCAAGTGGCGCCGTGTGTGTGTGTGTGTGTGTGTGTGTGTGTGTGTGTGTGTGTGTGTGTGTGTGTGCGTGCGTGCGTGTGTGTGTGTGTGTGTGTGTGTGTGTGTGTGTGTGTGTGTGTGTGTGTGTGTGTGTGTGTGTGTGTACACCAAACCACTCAATTGGGTTACTTTCTTTACCATCCTTATGCAAAATGGGTGTGTGTAAAATTCTGGGTGACCATGTCAGGCACCCATTTTTTTCTGAGGGTTGTTTCTGCATTATCTTTCATTCAAAAGTCAGAAAAAAATATCAAAATAGGATGTCCCCATTTCGCCAGATTTACTTCATGTTGTGTTTTGGCGATGCCCTGGGCCTGTGTGTTGACACGGAAGCGGAGTGTTTTCAGATCAACTTGATGATCGCTGATTGGTTACCCCAGCACCGATGAACGGAGTTGTTTCCCTTGCCCTTCCTAAAACGTCGTCTTTCGTCCCCAACAGTGGGCCATTCTTCCGCGTTTGCAGAAGTACTTTATGCAATATTTTTTAGTTAAGAGCACGCCCAAATGTACTTGTTCAGTGCAGTTATTTAACTGAGAGATGCCTCCAATCCCCGATACCCGTTTGGCCCAGAAAAATAAGGCGTCTGCTTCAGCCGTGGCTCGGTCCGTGTCTTCCTCTCTCTGACCATTGAGTCTTGTAGTAAATGATAATAGAACCCCACGATTTTAACAAAAGCTTTCTTCTTCAATGAAAGGAATTCGTTCAATAACCCCATTACAAGGTCAATCTGCCACGCGAATTTGTTTCTTTTTTTCTGACATGTGTGATTGTCAGTGATCAAAAAGTAACTTGCCACATTCATGCACAGTATCAGTTGACTTTTTTTTAATTTTAAAAATGGCGCCAGATTTCAATCCTCGTTCGCAAAACTGCCTCGCGATTCGAAGAACAAACGTCCACAAACAGGTCTTTCGGAATGTGCAACTGAAGTGTCGCTTTTTACTGTATTACCAGTTTTTAGTTCTCAGGGTCACCCTGGTCAGCCCCACATGGTGGGTTTTTCTCTCTATTCTGGGGCATGTGTTTCTGTCTACCCTTTGTCCATTCACCTGTATTTGCCTTTTTAAAACTCTCCCTACTGTCTGCACTGCCTGTAGCTCTTGATATTGGATGTGTGTTGCTAAATGGTCTTAGCTTTATTTAGGCCCCATGTGTTAGGTTTATTTAACGTATTTGACCGGCTGGTGACATACATGGAAATGTTCTGTTTAGGTGTTTTTTTCACAAGCAGTGCAGGCACGTCCTGAGAAAGCCTTGTTGCTGTCGGGACGTTAAGCAATGTACAATCAATCTGATTCAAAATGTCAGTTGGTGTACATGGTTGTATTGGACATGTTTGCAGCAACACCGTTTTGGTCACACCGGCTCAGGACTTTCTGGACACACCCAGCGCCGGATGGCAGCAGGATGTCCAAACCCATCGGGATCTATGCTGCAGCATCATGGCCCCCCAGCCTCTGCCACAGAGGGTGCGTCTGGTAGGAGGGTGCATGGACGGCAGCGGAATGCTCCCAATTACAAACTGGTAAGTAAAGTGATTCTATGATCATCTTCATTTTATTGGCTGGCGTGCGTGTGAAGCAAAAGTGAGTTTATGTTCTGGGCCACTGGTCGTCCGTCCGTCGTCCATGGTAAACTTTAACTCATCTACCCCAACACCAAAATCCTTAAATTTTGCCCCTGTCCTCTCAAGACCGCATTGCAGCGCAGGACACAGATCGACCATGATAGTTCAAGGGTGATGCCAGAATAGCTTGGCGCCCATAGGCGCCAAGCTATTCTGGCATCACCTTTGAACTATCATGGTCGATCCTTATCCTGCTGTGGTGTGTCTGGGGGTAGAATGAGTTAACGGTGGCATTTTCTCGGAGACTATTCAAGCCACATTCTTCAAGCTTGGCCCAAGGATACTTTGTGGCAAGACCTTTTTAAACATGCCAATTTGAGTGACCTCTCTCAAAGGGTCACGCAGGGTTGACAAATGTGTGAAAACTGCTTGCATTTTCAGAAAACGTGGATTTTGCTGCTGCAGAAGCCAGCCCTCGTCACCGAGGTCACACATATGTAAATCGGTCATACACGGGATTACTCTTTTTATTCTTGTGCAAGGCCCCTTAAACCAAAATTGGGTTGTTTCTGTCCTAATGCAGCTTTGGTTTCAATCTTTCTTTCTTTCTTTCTTTCTCCAGTTGGCAAATGGTGCCTGGGATGGACCCGAGACTGAGAGTAGTGCCAGCGCATCGCAATACAAGGGCAGTGATGACGAGGAGTTTGTTCCTGGCTCGAGCTCACCGGATTCAGAGGGTGTGTTGGCATCAATTGCTGGGATCTCTGACATAGACAGTATTGTATCGACTATGTTAGATTTCATCAAAGTGGCAGGTTCGGGGTGGCCAGGTGTCGGTGACGCTAGTACCAGCAAGGTGCAGTGTGCGTTAGGGGGTGGCAATGAGAATGTGGATAGGCAGGAGGAACATGATGCTGGAAAGAGTGGGGAAAGAGCACTTACAGAAGAAACAGGTGTGCACGTGTCGCAGAGAGGGAAAGGAAAGTACAAATGGGACAAGAAACATGCATGCAAATTGTGTGGCAAGCTTGTCTTGAAAATGAGCATGCACTTACAAGATGTCCATGCAGATGAGGCAGACGTTGCTAAAATTTTGTCGATGAAAAAAGGGACCAAGCAGAGACGTCGAGCATGGATCAGACTACAAGATGAGGGTGATTACATGGTCTTGGCCAGCCAGAGAGTTGATGAGACAAGCCGTCTCATCAGAACTGACCCCTTGCTTCTTGAGTATGGAAAGAGATTATTTGACCGCAGGGACATTGAAGAACACACGGCTGGACAAATCAGCTCCAGGATGCAGGAGTTAGGGAGACTATTAAAGATTATCAGAGTGAGGTCAGAAATGAAAATCGCAAGTTTAAATGCTGTGATCAATTCAGCTAGCTTTGATCATGTTGTCCTGGCTGTAAAAGAGCTAGCAGATTTTGATGAGAACACACATCAGTTCAAAAAAGGCAATCTCGCAATGCGCATAGGCCATGCTTTGAAAAAGTGTTCACAGATCAAACAGTCACAGGCATCCAAACAGCTTGGGCAGGGTTCAGATGACAGGTGGCGACAGGAGCTCTCTGAAGCGCAGCGGTTTAACTCTGTCTTCAACCGGGACTGGTATGATTGTGTGTCCGCTACAGCAGCCCAGTCGGTCGGGAAAATGACCATGAACAAACCCAAGCTGATCCCATCATGTGAAGATGTGAGGAAGGTCCAACAGCTTCTTGAGACAAGGATGGTTTCGGAAGATTATCCGACAGTGGTTAAAGCAACTCTTTGTGCTGTATCACTTTTCAACCGAAAACGAGGGGGAGAAGTTCAGAGAATGAAGGTGTCAGACTTCCAGAATGCTAAGATTGGATCTATCACCAATCAAGATATCTTGAAAGGTCTCACAGAGGTTGAGAAGAAAATGGTGAATCATTTTCAGCGAGTGGAAATCAGAGGCAAGTTTAATAGGAGTGTTCCCGTTTTGCTGACGAAGAAGATGATGACAACTGTGGACAGAATCCTTCAAATGAGGCAATCAGTGCCAGCTCTCACTGATTCCCAGTACATCTTTGCCACACCTTCTGGTCAGAGGCCTTACAGAGGCCATGATGTTCTGAAGGCCCATGCCCTAGAAGCAGGGGTGTCATACCCAGCCATGTTCACATTTACTCAGTTACGGAAGTAGGTTGCAACTTTGGCTCAGTCAATGGCCATCTCGGAGTTAGACCAGGATCAGCTGGCAGATTTCCTTGGCCATGATATTCGGATACATCGCCATATCTACCGCCAACCTCAAGACGTCCTTCAAAAGGCAAAAGTGGCAAAGATTCTTCTGTCAGTTAACAATGGGATGACAGATTTTGAGAGTTGCATTAGAGCTGAGCTGGGCGATGATGAAGAGATTGACTTTGACAATGAAGACACATCAGAAACTGGCAGAGAGGTCTCGGGGGGAACAGCACCTGTGAATGAAGCAAGTAGCAAGTCAACAACACAGGAATCGATGAGCATGACGGAGAAAAGACATCCAGAGCCTGATGACAATCTAGATAGTTTTGATGATGACAGTACTGCGTCAGCTCCTGTTCGAAAGAAAGCTAGATTTACAAGGAAACCATGGGGGGAAGCTGAAGAGAAAGCTGTTCAAACTCGTTTCAAGACACACCTCGTCATGAACAAACTTCCTGGAAAGGCCGAGATACAGCACGCAATGGCAGAGGAGCCCGCACTTAGACATAGGCGCTGGACAAACATTAAGGATTACGTCCGCAACAGACTGAAAAAGTTACAAAAGAAATGAATTGAGGTTCCCCGCCACTCGCGGCATTTTCGGTTTCATACAGATTTATTACAAGAGTGTTATTATTGGGGTGGTTTCAGCATGTATAGCCTGCTTTTTTTTTTTTATCTGATGGACGCCTGGATCATTTTGTATACTGTATAACCTTTGGATTTGCAAAACGAAACAGCCGGCTGGGGACAAAAGACAATAATAAGATAAGATAAGAAAACCATTGACAACGTAAAGATTGATTACAAGAGTGTTATTAGTGGGAGGGGGGAGGAGGGGGGGCCTGGATCATTTTGTAATATACTGCATACCATTTTTAAAACTCTGCACATGGAAGAATGGTTGGTTGTTGGGGACGAAAGACAATAATAAAGGCTGAAGTTTCAAGTGATTTCTTATGTTGTCAGTTAATTAATTAATGTCAGTGTTCTGTTCTGTCATTTTAACTCATTCTACCCCAAGACCGGAATCCCCAAATGTTGAAGTTGTCTTCAGAAGACTGCGTTGCAGTGCAGGACACAGATCCACCATGATAGTTCAAAGGTGATGCCAGAATAGCTTGGCGCCCATAGGCGCCAAGCTATTCTGGCATCACCCTTGAACTATCATGGTGGATCTTTATTTTGCTGTGGTGTGTCTGGGGTAGAATAAGTTAAGCCCAAATGTTGAAGTCGTCTTCAGAAGACTGCGTTGCAGTGCAGGACACAGATCCACCATGATAGTTCAAGGGTGATGCCAGAATAGCTTGGCGCCCATAGACGCCAAGCTATTCTGGCATCACCCTTGAACTATCGTGGTGGATCTTTATTTTGCTGTGGTGTGTCTGGGGTAGAATAAGTTAAGCTCAAATGTTGAAGTCGTCTTCAGAAGACTGCGTTGCAGTGCAGGACACAGATCCACCATGATAGTTCAAGGGTGATGCCAGAATAGCTTGGCGCCCATAGGCGCCAAGCTATTCTGGCATCACCCTTGAACTATCGTGGTGGATCTTTATTTTGCTGTGGTGTGTCTGGGGTAGAATAAGTTAAGCCCAAATGTTGAAGTCATCTTCAGAAGACTGCGTTGCAGTGCAGGACACAGATCCACCATGATAGTTCAAGGGTGATGCCAGAATAGCTTGGCGCCTATAGGCGCCAAGCTATTCTGGCATCACCCTTGAACTATCGTGGTGGATCTTAAATTTTGCTGGGGTAGAATAAGTTAAGTGTTAGTTTCTTCGTCTGGGTCTTTTTCTATCTTTTATATTTTTCCACACTTTTTGACCCGCATCATAGTCATACTGAGGCTAAAAGCTTCAAATTTGTTCACTGCCATAATTCTATGCAAGCTACATTACAGTACTTACAGATGAGGACATAGACCAATGGCTTTAGTTCAAGGGTGGTGCCACAATAGCTTGGCGCCTAGAGGCACCAAGCTATTCTGGCACTAACCCTTGGACTATTTCAGTCACACTTGTTGCACACACTGGTGTATTCCGAATGATAAGGGTTAATATTCAAAATGCTCTGTTGCTGTTTGTCTGAAACTCCAGAGTACCCAAAACCAAAAAAAAAAGTCCTTTAATTTCCAGAATACATTATGTTGATTCTCACATCAATGCCACGATAAACTGTTTTGCTTCAGAAGGACAAAACGCAGCAATGTTTAAAATATTTCCTCTGTAAAAATCATAATCGAAAGGTTAGGGGCCAGTGTTTATTGAATTTTGCACCATACAATGTAAAAAATGTTAAAGCACACATACACATTAAGTTGGAAAAAAAATTAATGTGAAAAAGAAGTATTCCATGAACTTGACCTTATTACAGACGCCTACTGTTGTGAAGACACCCATTTTGACTGTAATGCCAGTTTTTGTGTGTGAGAGGCACCCACATTATTGGTAGAAACCCACTTTTTTCCATCTAGTGGCTCTGTTTCTAGAAAATGTCTATTTTATTTTAAGTTATAGAGCTTAGTTATAAGGTGAGTTCTAAACATTCGCATCAATTCCAGAGCCCTAGAATAAATAGAAATATGGGAACCCATTTTGACATAAAATGGTAGGTAACCCACTCTGACGCTTTTGTCTGCATGTGTGTGTGTGTGTGTGTGTGTGTGTGTGTGTGTGTGTGTGTGTGTGTGTGTGTGTGTGTGTGTGTGTGTGTGTGTGTGTGTGTGTGTGTGTGTGCCGGTGTGTGTGACAGCGACTAGAGCCCGCGTTTGAGGATGAACAAGCTTGAAATTGTATGATATTGTCCCTAAAAGAATAATCTCGAGGCAGTTATATTTATTTTTAAGTCCCTTTTATTTATAAAAGGGACTATTAAGGGTGGGTCGCCGTGGGGTGAATTTAATAGCATGTCCATGATGTCAACGGCGGGCAGGCCTAAACCTCTGACAACTGAAGTAACTGACAAGATACAAATTACGTCATGTCTAGCCCAGTTTCGCCAATCTCGCTGCTGAACGTACATTTGGTGCGAAGCGCCGCGTGTGTGTCAGTGTGTGCGCGCGCGCGCGCGTTTATGTACGTAAACAAGAGAATCTTCGATATTTCTGCACTCACAAATTTGAAACTTGCCACAATACTTTATTTAAGAAGTGGCTAAGAGAACCTCCGAGCATGTTATAATTGGACCCCTCATTGAAGACATAAAAGACCGTTGAATAGAAAGTCGGCTGATCCAGATTAGAGTCCCTAATTTTTGTCATATTTACTTAACATTTTGGATATAGCTAGTTTGCAGAAAGATATCGGATGAGTTCCTTAGACAGCTTTCTACCCTTTCAACTTCTTCAGTAAAAATTAATTCTTTTCGGATCAGGCCAGGAGAGGAAAAAAAAACTTGACATCTGGAGAAAGTCAGACAGTGGCGGTGACGTAAAAGAATCAACTCCGTCACCACGCAGACATTGACGCAATACTCTAAATACAGCTCTGACCCGACACATCGCGAATCCTTACATCGCGAATACGGATATATCGCGGGGGAGCGCATTGGATCCCGGAAAAAAATCTGACCGACCGCGGATGGCGGTGAACAGCGACTGAAATAATTTGTCACCGGCCTTGGCTGTATCGCGTTCCAAGCGGGGTGCTGCACACACGCCTGACGCGACAGCTGGGAGGGCGTCCACACACTGAACACCCACAAACCTTCTCCAGATGAAGAACACATACATACATGTACATTATGACGTCTCTCTCTCTCTCTCTCTCTCTCTCTCTCTCTCTCTCTCTCTCGGCGCCATCTTGCTGGTGTGCGCATCGCGTGTAAGATTCTCTCCATTCATTTGGATGCTGTGCTGGCAAAGTTTGCTCTGCAAGTGTGATTCTTGGCAGAGTGTTTGTGCTTGGTGAGGACTCTGCAATGGTGTAGTTTCAGGACTGTCAACTTCATATTTCGCAGAGGGCAGCATTTTTTTTTCCCCTGCTGTACTGCGCTTGTTAGAAGGCCACCGGCTTGTCAGCCGGCCTAGCTGCTGGCTGGGGGAGGCTTGTGCCTCAGCGCGCCGGTACCAGTTGTGACCCAGTTTCTCGGCTCGCCTCAGTGGAACTAAGTATGCAGTACTAGTGCCTGGGCCAAACAGCCGCCGCGCCTAGCGAGGCGCTGCATAATATCACTCTGATAGAGTGGTCTTTTGACGCCGCTTCTCGGCGTTACGGGTGAAATACTCTAGTTGTTCAGCAATCATGCTGACCCGCTTCGAGTAAAGTGAAAATGGCGACACCACCATCTCTATACAATGGGCCCGATAACCCGCTCCACTGCAGCGAATTCACGTCTCTCCCTTGAGAAAATTACAAAAACAAGAGACCCTATACAAGTGACCTTTGAAAGTATTTCAACACGTGTACCCCTGTGGAGACATGCTCTATACACCATATACGCACGAGAGTCTATGCCCCCTGGCGTGACACTGCACTGGCAAGATAGGGACAAAAACCAAGATGAACTGAGTAGTGTAGTTCCCATCGACCCTCCCTACCCAAGTGAACTTTTTGAAACAATAATTCAGCTCAAGAATGACTCAAAGAAACTTATTACCATAACAATATACTATACTACCGGGACTGTTTGTGTACAGGGCAACTGCTGCCAAGACTGGGTGAACGATGAGTTCGAACTATTAAAAGACACTATAAACAGGATGGATACATCCTCACAACCAGCATCCCCTGACGTCCACAATGGCGACTCTATGATTGAGTGCGCTGATGGGATTAGTGTACTCGCCGACAGCGAAGCCCTTCTCGCCACTCTCGAACCAAACAGCGTACTCGCCACGGGGACAGACGACATCACCAGTGAACCCCCTGCCAACTCCAACGTTACTATTTCCCATGCAAGCAGTTGTGAAATTGCTCCAGTAAGCCGCCTTGATGGGGACAAGGGCGACAATTCTCCGCCAGCCGAGGCTAGCATACCGCCTGATATGTCCTCGGCCCAGGTCACGCCCCACACAAACACCGTCCCACTCATCAACTGTGTGCCCCCTCCTCTCTCTGTAGAGGCACAAGTCTCGGCGCTAAACCAGTGCATGGTTCAGATGCAGCAACAACTAGTGCTGAATGCTGCAACCATCGATAGCCTGCAAGCCGAGCTGCAGAAAGTGCGCACTGAGCTCTCCGACGTTAAGAGCCAGTGCGCTGCGCATGCTGAGGAACTTGACTGGCGCGCGTTGACAGCGTCGTCCGTGACAACGAAACTAAAGCCAAGAACAGCGTGAAGGCAGCGGAAGAGTATGCTGAGGGTGTCAATTCGGCTGTCGACGACCTATCCACCAGCCATGCTGCTCTCAGTGAAAAGGTGCTCCAGCTTACCAGCAGCAGGGACAACCAAGCCGGTAAGCTGAAGGAACTCAGAAAGCAAGTTGAGGCCGTGGTAAAACAGACGCATCATACCACTGATCAAACTGAGGTGAAAATCCCCGCTGACCCCACACTCCCGCCTCAGCCTCTCAAACCCTCTGAAGCCCAAGATGTCGCATCGAAGAGTGCTGTTCTCGCTCAGGTGCATATAGAAAACAGGTTCTCTGTTTTATCTGACATAGATGAGAACACCCAAGCACCCAGCGCTAATAACGGTAACACCATCGACAAAACAAGTACTGACAGCAGCAGTAGTAACGGCAGAGGTGATAGTGACAGCAATCGCAGCCCCACACCCCTACACCAGCTCCAGTGTCTTCAGGTCCGGCCAGACGTCAACACACTCCTCATCGGCGACTCCATCCTCAAGAACGTGGACGAGCGGAGGATGTCGGTCAATGGTGCCGTGGTCCAGAACATGTCGGTTTCAGGATTGACAGTGAGTGACGTCGCTGAGTGGCTAAGGAGTCTACCGCCGTCGCCAAATATCCGCCGTGTGACCTTACACGCGGGGATAAACAGCTGTAAAGTGGGCGTGGTCAGCAAGCAGTCATGGGTTCAGCTTATCCGCTTACTCCGTGCAGCCTTTCCTAATGCCGCCTTGTTTACGTCCTCCATCATTCCTGGAGGGGCCCACCACTACCTGTCGAAGGCCGTGTTCCCCTCCAACGACAACTTGCGGGCAACGTGCGAGCAAGAGAAGGTCTTTTACATCGACCATATGCCGGCCTTCATTACTTACAATCTGGCACCGCGCAAGGCCTTGTTCCAGAAAGACCGGATCCACCTGACTCCTGCCGGTACCAGAACACTGGCACTCAACATCAGGTTTGCTGGAGTGCCGCGCCGTGCACCAGGTGACGGACCCATCGTAGATCGCCGCAACCAGCAGCATCAACAGCAGAATGACTGGTCTCAGCAACACCATCACAACCAGTCGGGCAGTGGCAGAGGGCCAAAGTTTACGCACGTCCACTACTCCCGACCCAGCCTCTCCCAACATCATTCCCAGACAAATTGCCCCTCAACCAGCCACCCTCTATCCCCTAGTTCCCAGGCCAGCCACTTGCCTGCAAACTACGCCAGCCCCACCCACTCCATGTCCAAAGGTGTGCAACCTGGCCATCCCTCTGCGTACTGTCCTCAGCCAGGTCACGCCAAGCCATTTACAGTGACGGAGGAAGAGTTTCCCCGCATGCCGCCCCCGCCTCAGGACAACTCGAGAATCAACAGCGCTCTCCAGGCTCTGGCCGCTCCTAAAACCGCAAGTACCCCGGCCAGGGGGTGGGAGACCCCTGCAGCTATCCCCGGAGGCAACGACTCGCAGGTAATGCGCGTTCTGGCGCAGCTGCTTCAGCCATTTATCCAGGGGTATATCGGTCAACAAACAGGTTTTTAGTTCATTGTTTAAAAAACAACCTGTTTTACAACAACAACAAAACAAAAAACAACAACGGTCGGTGGTGTTTCGTCGTTCCATTAATTCTAGCGATTGACAGTTCATTTCTTTTTCTATTCCTTGATAAACCGCGTGTGTATTTGACACCGCTATTACTTTACTTGTAGGCATTCGTTCGAGACTGTGCCTGTGGACTTTTATTTTATGTATTTGTATTTCTGACTGTTCAAGAACTCTTGTTAGCTTGTGGACAGTGCGCAGTAAGCTAAACTTTTGGTGATCAATGTGCCACTGTAGTGTCATGTATTTTGCGATGACCAAGAACAATTACGATCATCATTTTCTGTGTCGTTTGTTCGTTCGTCGTGGATAAAGTCTCTCCGAGTCTAGAATATCATTGATCCGTTAGTTTACTCACTGTATCGGAGTACTCTGTGTGTTTTATACGAGGTCAGTCAGTGCTTGTTCGAATACCAGCAGACTATCAGCGTGAAGGAAACTCGATTGAATCAAGACGATTCAATCAAGCTTCAATTTACCAGTGATAACTGTGTCTCCGCTTTACTTCGCTGAGCAGTATCGGGCTGAAAGCGCATTACCAAACTCCGGCAGTATTGTGCTCGTGTGCGGCTGATACGCCTAACTGAACTTGCTATCGGGACTTTGATGTTCGAGCAGTTGGATTATTTCCCTGCCGACTAGTCTGCTAAATCATTTCATTGTGTCTTATCTATTTACCAGCTTTATATATACATAGGCATTTGTGCTGTTTCATTTAATAATCTCAACGTATACTTACTTCTTTTGACATTCTATTTTGTTGTTGTTGTTGTTTGTTCTGTACAAATTTGCCTTTCTCCGTAATAGACATAAATTTGAAAGTTATGCGAATAGGGCATCTCAATGTTTTTCATTTGTACAATAAACTAACCGATATATCTGTCTACATTAGCAATCCCACACCGTTTCATTACGCCTAACTGAACTTGCTATCGGGACTTTGATGTTCGAGCAGTTGGATTATTTCCCTGCCGACTAGTCTGCTAAATCATTTCATTGTGTCTTATCTATTTACCAGCTTTATATATACATAGGCATTTGTGCTGTTTCATTTAATAATCTCAACGTATACTTACTTCTTTTGACATTCTATTTTGTTGTTGTTGTTGTTTGTTCTGTACAAATTTGCCTTTCTCCGTAATAGACATAAATTTGAAAGTTATGCGAATAGGGCATCTCAATGTTTTTCATTTGTACAATAAACTAACCGATATATCTGTCTACATTAGCAATCCCACACCGTTTCATTTATTTGGGCTTAGTGAGACGCGCCTGAGCTCGTGTGTGAGCGATGAAGCCATTAGTATTCCTACTTTTTCCTTGACTAGGAGAGACCCCTCGTCCCCAGGTCAAACAGGCATCGCTGTCTACATTCACAACTCCATTCAGCATTTAGTCCATAGACGCTTGGACTTGGAAACAGCAGACGTAGAGTGTTTGTGGTTGGAAGTGAAATGCCCTAAATCGACACCGCTACTAGTTGGATTCCTTTACAGAAACCCTGCCGCCACTTTTGAATGGTATGACCATTTTAGTCAGATCCTTGATAGAGCGTGCAAAAGAAAGGCTGACCTTCTTCTCATGGGAGATTTTAATATAGACTTCCTTAAGAATCACACTGCGTGGGATACAATATCTTCATTGTTTGGTCTAGTCCAGTTAGTAAAATCGCCCACCAGAATTACTCAGAATACGTCCTCACTTATAGACCACATATACACTAATAAACCCAAAGCCGTCTGTAATGTTGAGGTTTCAAATCTAAGTGTTAGTGATCACTATCCAGTTGTTTGTTCATGGTCAAAAAAGATTCCGAAAGCAAAGAAAAACGGCCATACAACCATAACATATCGATCATTCAAGAACTTTAACCATAATAAATTCCTATTTGATTTAAATAATACTCCGTTCAACGATGTACTTCTCTCCAATGACCCGGACACTGCCCTTTCTATTTGGTACACTCTTTTTCTAAATGTATTAAACAAACACGCACCCCTTCGTGAGAGAAGGGTTAAATCAAACACTCTTCCTCCATGGTTAACCCCAGAAATAATGCAAGCGATGGCGCTCAGAGATGATCTGCGTAGTCAAAAACTATTTCCTGAATTTAAGCAACAACGCAACCGTGTTAAGTACATGATCAGAGAGGCAAGGAAAAGATTAATCCGCGACACAGTGAAAGACAGTAAGGATACTTCCACTATCTGGCGCCTATTAAACACTCTAACTAAAGGCTCCCCTGGCACTTCAACAACCATTCCCAGCAGTCTTACTGCAGAAACTTTTAATAATCATTTTCTTTCAGTCGCTGAAACTCTAAATGCCTCAATTAATAGCAGTAAGTATGAATGTTCTAATTTGCTTTCTGAATTCTGTAAACACAGAACCGAGGACACAGACCCCTTCAGCATTCCTTTGCTATCAGTTCATGAGGTGGGTTTGCTCATTAGTAAACTACCAAATAAAAAGTCTTCGGGGCCTGATGACATCAGCCCGCAAATACTTAAGTTATCCCTGCCGTACATAGTAGAGTCTATTACGTACATTTACAACCTTTGTATCAAGCAACATACTTTCCCTAACAAACTAAAATACGCTAAAGTCATTCCACTTCCAAAAACTAAAGATCGTTCTGACCCTAACAACTATCGACCGATTTCATTATTACCAGTTCTATCAAAGCCGCTTGAAAGGCATGTCCACAAACACCTGCTTGCCTACTTAGAAAACCGCCACCTCCTGCACCCCTTTCAATCCGGATTTCGCCCACAACACTCGTGCCACACTGCACTCACGCGCCTCGTTGACGCATGGCTCCAGGGTATGAACAAATCCCAGATAACAGGTGTCGTTTACTTAGACTTTAAAAAGGCCTTTGACCTAATCGATCACACCACTCTAATGACAAAGATTCAGAAATACTTGAATAGTACAGAAGTAGTTGCATTTTTTAGATCATACCTAACTGATCGTAAACAAAAAGTTCTAATGAATGGATCTTACTCTTCTCTAAAAGATATAAAGTATGGAGTTCCACAAGGATCTGTGCTTGGTCCCTTATTATTTTGTCTATTCATCAATGACCTGCCACTTCATATAACTTGCAAGAACGTACAATGTGATCTTTTTGCTGATGACACGTCCATTCATATGACTAACAAAGATATACAAGTAATTTCTTCCAACTTGCAGCATAGTCTTGATGAAGTGTCTGAATGGTGTCACAGGAATTCTATGATTGTTCATCCAATTAAAACCAAATCTATGATAATCGCCACTCGTCAAAAACACCAGTTAGCTCCCCTGTTACTTAACCTTTTATTAAAGGGCAGGCAAATAGAACACGTTAATGAACATCGCCTACTAGGGATTACAATTGACAGTCAGCTTAAGTGGAAGGCTCATACGGACACTTTATGCAGAACGGTAGCCAAAAATCTTTTCATGTTGTCCAAACTGAAATATTACACCGACTCGGACACGCGCAAACTATTCTATAATGCTCACATACGTTCTCATATTGATTACGCGTCAACGGTGTGGGATGGATGCAGTGAAGTCCACTTGAAGAGACTCAACTCGTTACACAGAAGGGCAGCTAAGTTAATCCTTCCTGACCCACGACTCACAACAGAAGAAAAACTCGCCAAAATAGGATTTCTGCCGCTGCAAGACCACTTCAAATACAATAAGGCTATTTTTATGTTCAAAGTGTGGAACCAGAAAATACCAGAATATATCACAACTCTTTTCTCTAAGTCGGAATCTAGGCTTGGTAACATTAGGCAACTTTTCTTAGTCCCCAAAACGAGAATTGATATATACAAATCTAGTTTGTCATTCGCGGGAACGCAGACTTGGAACACGCTTCCTGATTACGTAAAATCCGCTTCCTCTCTAGCCCGTTTCAAAATCAGTCTCTTCAAGTACTTCTCGAAGCAGTCGTAATCATTACGTTGTGAAATATATACTGCCCTGTAACCCTGATTATGTATTCTCCCAATTACAAACTCTGTGCGTGCGTGTGTGATGGTGTGATGGTGTGTGTGTGTGTGTGTGTGTGTGTGTGTGTGTGTGTGTGAGAGTTTAGGTGTGTGAGATTGTCATGGGACTTTCTTTCCCTAAACTAGCAATGTTTTTGTCAGTTTCATTTACATTTAACTATATACTTAGTTTTTTTGTATTTTGTCTCGTAGTTTTGTAGCAACGGCAGGTTTGAAAAATGGCTATGTCTGTGACGATGTCAATGCCTCAACCGTTGATAAATAAAGCTTCATTGAATCATTGAATCTCTCTCTCTCTCTCTCTCTCTCTCTCTCTCTCTCTCTCTCTCTCTCTCTGGCTCACAAGGAGGGTCGTTTAGAATTAGAGTTCTAGTAGAGGGTAGAAATGTGTAAGGATCAGGTGCTTTCTCTCTCTCTCTCTCTCTCTCTCTCTCTCTCTCTCTCTCTCTCTCTCTCTCTCTCTCTCTCTCTCTCTCTCTCTCTCTCTCTCTCTCTCTCTCTCTCTCTCTCTCTTCCAATCAGCGTGACTTCACAGTTTGCCATAATAAGAATAATACTGCTGATAACACGTAAACGTCAAATATTGTTCTCTTTCTCCTTTCATTTGCTAACTGATCATCTATTGTCTTGTCGGTGTCTCTATACGCTATTGATGCTGCTGATTCTATGACACTGTCTTAAATGAGTATAATATTAATGCTGTGCACGCGTTTCGTTCTCTTGCTTTTTTGCATCGGAGGCAGTTACAAATTCTCCATTGTCGTTTTTTTTCCTCCTTTCGATGATTCCCCTATTGCGTTTTTTTCCGTAGTTTTGCTTCGTCATATTATTATTATTATTATTATTATTATTATTATTATTATTATTATTATTATTATTATTATTATTATTTTTTATTATTATTATTATTATTATTATTATTATTATTATTATTATTATTATTATTATTATTATTATTTTGCATGCTGTTGATGTTTCTTTTCCTGTTGTGTTCTCTTTTGTTTACAGGACAGCTTGTAAGACAGGCATTGAGTTGCCTAATGGCTTTATCCTGAATAAAAAAAGATTCATCATCATCTCTCTCTCTCTCTCTCTCTCTCTCTCTCTCTCTCTCTCTCTCTCTCTCTCTCTCTCTCTCTCTCTCTCTCTCTCTCTCTCTCTGGCTCACAAGGAGGGTCGTTTGGAATTGGAGTTCTAGTAGAGGGTAGAAATATGTAAGGATCAGGTGCTCTCTCTCTCTCTCTCTCTCTCTCTCTCTCTCTCTCTCTCTCTCTCTCTCTCTCTCTCTCTCTCTCTCTCTCTCTCTCTCTCTCTCTCTCTCTCAGTTCACGGACGAGTAAAACGATAGTGATCCGAACAAAGCATTAGACACCTGGTACCGCGTCTAGTTCTCGGTGTGCTGAATAAACACGCGCCCCTAAGGCAAAAGGGAGTTACTGAAGTACGCCGCCTTACCACGCTGGCTAACTGCGGACCTGATATAGGCTCTGGAACACAGGGACGAGCTAAAAAAAACGAAGCGTTTTGCTGAATACAAAACACAGGGTAATTGCGTAAAATCAATGGTTTTAGAAGAAAAAAAAAACAAAAAAACTCTCTTCAGTAAGGTAGTTAAGCAAAGTAAAGACTCCTCCACTGTATGGCGTGCCATAAATTTAGTAACCAAAGGTACAAATAAAAGTAGTGCGTCTTTACCACCCCACCTCACTGCAAACAGTTTTAACGACCATTTTGTCTTTGTGGCGGAATCACTAATGCCACTGGGAAATAACTCACATGAGTATATTTGTCCAGACAAACTACTAGACTACTGTAACCAGAAAAATAAAAAACAACGAACCTTTCATCATACCGCCTATAGCGGTTCATGAAGTGGGCAGATTAATTACCTAGATGGAAAATAAAAAGTCATCCGGGTCTGATGAGATCAGCTCAAAAATACTCAAGACATCTCTTCCATATATCGTTGAGAGTCTCACATACATCTACAATCTCTGTATAAAACAAAACTGTTTTCCGGATGCATTTAAAGATACAAAAGTAATTCCACTACCAAAATCAAAAAATCTAAGTGAAATTAATAATTTTCGTCCCATTTCATTACTGCCTGTTTTGTCAAAGCCTTTAGAGAGGCATACTCATAAACATCTATCTAAATATTTAGAAAACCGAAATCTTATCCATTCATTGCAGTCAGGTTTCAGACCAAACCATTCCTGCCACACCGCGCTGATTAGGATGACAGACACCTTTTTAGCATCTATCAATGAATCCAAACTAACAGGTGTAGTCTTTTTAGACTTCCGTAAAGCTTTTGATTTAGTAAACTATGATATACTGATAAAGCAAATCTCATTATACACCAACAGCGCTGCCACGTTCTTCAAATCCTACTTGGATGACAGAAGACAAAAAGTCCTTCTTAATGGTAGATATTCTAATCACCGCTTAGTCAAGCATGGCGTGCCCCAGGGCTCTATTTTAGGCCCTCTTCTATTTTGTTTGTTCGTTAACGACCTTCCGCTCACAATTAGCGATCATAATGTTTCATGCGATATAATAATAATAATAATGGCAACTTATATAGCGCTTATCCTTAGATAAGCTCTAAGCGCTTTACAAATAAAGAGTGGGAGTGGAGAGGGTCATAAAACCAAAGAAACAACGGATTCTACAATACACACTCGCGCGCACGCACGCGCGCGCACACACACACACACACACTCACACACACACACACACACACACACATACACACACACACACACACACAGGTGCATAATGACAAAGAACTGAGCTACATTGGGGTATCGAACAGATGGGTCTTAAGGGCAGATTTAAAGGCAGTGAATGAGGAAGAATGTCTGATGTCTATAGGTAGGGAGTTCCAGACAACAGGTCCAACGTGCGCAAAACAACGGTCACCTCTGGTTTTGTATTTGAAAAGTGGGACTCTGAGAAGGCGCGTGTCACTACTTGAACGGAGGGAGCGGGAGAGAGTGTATAGTTGAAGAAGATCAGCGAGATAGGCGGGGGTAGAGTAGTTAATAGCTTTGTAGCACAGACAGGCGATTTTGTACGAGACTCGTTGTTTGACTGGCAGCCAATGAAGTTGTCTCAGAATAGGAGTGATGGGCTGATGCTGTGAGGCGCGGACGATGAGACGTGCAGCACAATTCTGAACTCCTGCAATTTCTGAATGAGAAACTGAGGGAGGCCAGCTAAGAGGGCATTGCAGTAATCAATGCGGACCAAGACTAAGGAGACGACCAGTTTGGTGGTAGCTTCAGTAGAGGGGTAATGACGGATAGAACTGATGCGTCTTAATTCCAGAAAAGCAAGTTTGCAGACATGATTTACATGCTCCTTCATTTGAAGACCTCAGTTTATCAAGAAAAACGCCAAGATTGCAAACTGAGGCAGAAAATGGAATAGGTGCGTCACAAATGCGCATAGAGTCAGGAGAATTGGGCAGCAGTCGAGAGGCACCGACAAGAAGAACTTCCGTCTTGCCCTCGTTTAACTGAAGTTTATTTTCACACATCCAGGACTTAACATCTGAGATACAGTTCTGAACATCTGAAATAGCCTGACTGAAGCTGTTTGGAGGTGCAGATTTCCGAAGTTGTGTATCATCCGCATACATGTGATGATCGGTTGAATGCGGTGCGATAATCTGATACAGAGGCTGAGTGTACAGCGTAAATAGAATGTGGCCCAGGACAGAGCCCTGGGGGACACCAAACTCTAGCGCAGCAGCTTCAGAAAGAACGTTCTTGACAGAGACCTTGGTCTGACGGGAAGACAGATAAGAGTGAAACCAGGTGAGAACTTTACCAGAAATACCAAAGTAGTTTTCTAGACGTTGAAACAAGATGGAGTGGTCAATGGTGTCAAACGCAGCTGATAGGTCTAACAGGGCAAGAACTGAGATCTGGTTTTCATCATAGGCACTTAGGAGGCCATTAACGAAATAGAGGAAAGCAGTTTCAGTACTGTGCCCAGCACGGTAAGCAGACGAAGCGGATGGACGAGATTGTTTGACTGTATGTATTTAGTGAGCTGTGTCAGAACGACTCTCTCAAGAACTTTGGACAGAAAGGGTAGGTTTGAAACAGGGCGATAGTATTTTTAGCTGGTTGGGGGTCAAGATTCGACTTTTTCAGGAGAGGTTTGACAATGGCTGATTTGAATTCTGACGGAAAAGACGCCTGACTCAAGGGACTGATTTATGATTTTGGTAATGGTGGGCAGAAGAATTTCGATGTTTTCAAAAACCAGTGAAGTTGGCATGGGGTCAAGCTCACACGTTTTAGGCGGGCATTTCTTAAGAATGTCAAAAACAGCCTGTTCAGAGACTGATTGTCTGATAGACAACAAGTTTCTTCATGTCATAAATCTGTTTATGCACAGAGTCCGGATTTACGCCAGGCACGCTCAGCACGCCGACGTTCTTGCTTGGCTATCGTCACTTCCGGAGTAAACCACGGGTCGGACTTATCGGTGCGGATTTGACGCAGAGTGGCAGGGGCATAGGTGTCTACGAGGGGGCGAAGTTCACTATTGTAGGTGATGGCGTCAGTGTCTGGATGGTCGGTCAGCATCTGTGTAATGTCAGTCTGTAATGCATTACGATCAATCACGCGAATATTGCGGCGGACAATCGTGGCTGGAGGACACACAGGCTTTGCGACGTTCAGCTCACACACAACTGTGAAATGATCAGATGTGAGGTCCAAGGACACAGACGTTCGCGGATGCTGCTGCAATACACACGCCCTACGAGGATTTATCTATTATTGATACACGCCTACACAACGCACTGTAAGACATTGACAACTGGTGTAGTAACAATTCCATGATCCTAAATCCAGCGAAGACTGAATGTATAATATTAAGTACCCGTCAAAAGCACCAGTTTGGCTCTCTCTTACTCAGCTTGTCTCTTCAGGAAAAACCCATCAGTCAAGTAACAGAACATCGTTTTTCGGTGTTACTGTAGATAACCAGTTTAAATGGCAGTGTCAAATTGCTAACAGTAATATCAAAGAAACTTTACATTTTAGCCAAATTAAAATATATCACTGATGTAGAAACACATAAACTGTTCTTTAACGCCCACATCAGGTCACATATCGACTATGTTTTTACAGTGTGGGATGGAGCAAGCGAGGTCCAGTTAAAGAGACTGAACTCTCTTCATCGTAGAGCCGCAAAACTTATCCTACCTGACCCTAACTCAACTACCGATAAATTGAAAACCTTGGAGATTCTTCCCCTGAAAAATCATTTAATGTACAATAAGGGAATAATTATGTCCGAAACATTGAATAGCAAAATGCCTGATTATATTAAGAAACTATTTTCCTTTCCATCACCAACGTACTCAAGATCAAGGCAATTCATTATTGTATCACGACCTAGAATCAATCTCTACAAGACAAGTTTAGCGTTCTCAGGCCATAGCCTGTGGCCGAACACTTTGCCTACGAAAGTTACAACATCAACAACCCTTTCATATTTTAGAGCCAGTATTTTCAATTACCTCACGTTATTATCTTAATACTTTCACTGCGACCCTATATTACTCAGTGTGTGCGTGCATGCGCGTGTTTGTGTGTGTGTATGCGTGTGTGTGTGTGCAAGTTTTTGTTGTTGTTTTGTTTTGTTTTTATATCATTTATCACTTTTTTTTCTATATAATATTTTTACACTTTGTGCATTATTTGTAGATTAGATTACCAACGGCAAGTTCGAAAAATGATTGTGCCAGCCAAAACTTTCACCGTTGTAAAATAAAGAATCATTGTCATTGTCATTTTCTCTCTCTCTCTCTCTCTCTCTCTCTCTCTCTCTCTCTCTCTCTCTCTCTCTCTCTCTCTCTCTCTCTCTCTGTGTCTAGTCTCTCTCTCTCTCTCTCTCTCTCTCTCTCTCTCTCTCTCTCTCTCTCTCTCTCTCTCTCTCTCTCTCTCTCTCTCTCTCTCTCTCTCTCTCTCTCTCTCTCTCCACGGCGGTCTTGAATCTCTGCTTCGTCTGATAGTCAACTGAGTTCTGGAACAAACCGTCAAGCATGCTCAGTCATGTGCTGTTCTCAACTTTGGACTAGTCTCAGTGACTCAGCGCCATAGACAATTTACAGTAGTTGTTGTATTATTTCACACCGGACTCTATAGATCTCTATTATTTAAAACACTATCACAGTCTCCTGCCGAGACAAATATACTGTGACGGTCGGACATTCTGCATCTCGTGTGCAAGCCATTATGGACTGTTGTGTGAAGTTCAGACATTACTTCTGAAACGTGTGCTCCTGTACCATTTTATTTCATATGCTTATTTTTTTTTTCATTTTCTTTGACTTAAACTTCTAGTCTTTTAAGATGTCGAGTAGCTCATTACAATTTCACACGGCACGTGGGACATCTAAATATCTATCATTTGCTGAACTTGATTAGATTCCCGATTCGACCGTCCTTCTGACTCAACCGGCCACCCCCTTTCACATTTTTGGAATCACAGAGTCTCGATGATTCATCATCATCATCATCATCAGTCCCTTGCCCGAACTGGGCGTTGGGGGGGACTGAAAGGCCGCAGCAACAGACAGTGCTCTCCACTGAGTTCTATTTTGGGCGGTGGCAAGCAAGTCTGGCATCTCGAGTTCGGTCCATTCTTTTATGTTTGCGACCCAACTCTTTCTCTGACGACCTCGCCGACGACTTCCTTCGAGAGTGCCTTGGAGGATAGTCTTGGACAAGGTGTTGTGTCGGGTCACGTGGCCAAACCAAGCAAGCTTGCGCCGTTTCACGATTGCCAGAAGGGGTTCATGTGGGCCCACCAGGGAAGTGACGATGCTCCGTACATATTCGTTGGTCTTGTGCTCGCGGTACGAGATGCGGAGCAACTTCCTCAGGCACTTGTTCTCAAAGGCCTGGATTTTCTTTTCTGAGTCTGCAAGCAGTGTCCAAGTCTCACAGCCGTAGAGTAGAATAGACACTACGAGGGACTTGTAAAGCCTGTACTTGATGGTGAAGCTGATGGAGTTACTTCGCCATATCCTGTCCAGCCTGGCCATTGCGGATGTTGCTGTACCTATCCTGATACGGATATCTGCTATGCAACTACCGTCTTTGGACAGGGTGGCTCCCAAGTACTTGAAGCTATTGACCTCTTCTAGCTTCTGGCCGTTCATGTGAATGTTGCTGCTGCTGTCGCTTGTGGTGTTGATCATCACTTTGCTTTTATCCGTACTGATCTCCATGCCATAAGACCCTGCGCTACTTGAAAGTTTGTCTGTCAGGTTTTGGAGCTCACTATTGCTGCCTGCCATGAGGTCAATGTCGTCTGCGAATCGAAGATTGCACAGGGATCTGCCACCAATAGAGATTGAAGTATGGTGGTCGTGGAGGGTTTCCTGCATGATCTTCTCCAGGAATATGTTGAAAAGGACAGGAGAGAGCAGGCATCCTTGACGGACACCGATCGTCGTCATGAAGAACTCGCCTGACTGATTGTTAAGTAGAACCGCGCTGCAGGCGTTCTTGTAAAGCGCTTCTATCATTTGGATCAGTCCCTCCTCTATGTTGAACGATCTCATGACTTGCCAGAGTCCGTCGTGCCAGACGCGATCAAATGCTTTCCTGAAATCAATGAAGTTGTGGTAGAGTTCGCGCTGATGCTGCAGATGTTTCTCGATCAGGACGCGGCAGTTGAAAATCTGCTCTACAGTGCTTCTTCCAACTCTGAAGCCAGCCTGTTCTTCTGCCAGCAGTTCCTCGGCGAAAGTTTTGAGGCGGTTGAGAATGATTCTAAGCATTACTTTGCTAGGGTGACTTATCAGACTGATAGTTCTGTAGTTCTGGCACTGTTTCAGGTTTCCTTTCTTGGGGAGCGGGATCACTAGAGACTGTGTCCATTCTACTGGCCATTTCATTTGCTCCCAGATCTTTTGACAGAGTGTAGTGAGGACCTTCGTTGTTACTTCTCCTCCATGTTTCAACAGTTCAGCAGGTACGTTGTCTACACCTGGAGACTTTCCTCCCTTCTGGAAACATGGAGGCACAGCACTGCACAACAAGCTCCATGACCTCTTTCTCTGCTGCTGGGAGGAAGGAACACTACCAAAAGATCTCCGTGATGCAGTCGTTATCACCCTGTACAAGAACAAAGGCGAGAAGTCTGACTGTTCCAACTATCGGGGAATTACCCTGCTGTCCATTGCTGGGAAAATCCTTGCAAGGCTGCTCCTGAATCGGCTGGTACCTGCCATCGCTGAAGACCAACTCCCAGAGGGCCAGTGTGGCTTCAGAGCAAACAGGAGCACCACCGATATGGTCTTTCTGCTGAGACAGCTACAGGAGAAGTGCCGCGAGCAGAACAAAGGGCTGTACGTAACATTTGTCGACCTAACAAAAGCGTTCGACACTGTGAGCAGGTAAGTGGTCTATCCATTTCGATACCTGAGTTTTCTGTAATCCGGCGCGACGGATTCTGTACGTCCTCGGCAACAAACAGGATTAGCTCAGTGTCTATAATTATTCATGACTTCTACTATGATTGCGCACTCACTTTCACGCAGAAGAACAGACCTGGAATCACCAGACTCTGTTGAAACTGTGTGCCGCAGTCGTGGACGGAGAGGATGTATACGATAGACTTCAGATAGTAGCGAAGTAGTGTTTCCACGTTTTCATGATGTTTCTTCCACACACATGCCTACTACATCTGCAAGATGAGCTGAGGTGTTTTGAGACTCTGACAAGTGTGTTTTATATAAAAATGAACTGTACATAACCATTTTTCTATGCTACCTCCTACATCAGCACTCCAGACACTTGTTAGCGTATGCGGCGTGTCCCGCGTAGCATAGTTTTGGTTGTTTTGTGTAGTCTTTTTCCTGTGGGATAGCTCAATAGACTTAATGTTTAAATTGCAGAGCTGTTTCATGACCCCTTTTGTGTAGGGAAAGATTGCCAGCAGCATATAGGGCATGGCAGCTGGTTACAGGCCTCTTCCAGCTTGTTGTCACCAGACAACAGGGTCAATGAGGATGCCTGGGTGTTGTCTTTTGGGCTGCCCTAAGATACACAAGGAAATGGCCTTGGGTCTGAAAGCTCATTTTTCATCAGTGTCAGTGTCATGGTAACTTTTAAAAGTTGTCCAGCCTACCAGAAGTCAGTTTGACTGTATTGCATGCATGTGTAAACTTGGAAAAACAGAAAAAGTAGGGGGGTAGGCAATGGAAAAATATGAAAAAAAAAAAAAAAACACTTTCATGTGCCTGTGTCTCAAATGCAACATTTCTGAAGATCAGATATATTACTTGATGTACATGCCAATTTTGGAGGCATTCTGACCATATCTAGGCTGTTTTTCATGGCATCAGATATGCATGATCCAACACATCAGCAGCATTGTGAATGCCACATCAAGGCACTTCACATAATGGGCCATAACATAAAGATGCAGCAACTTTCAAGGGTGTCACTTTGGGTTTGACTTAGCTATTGACTAAGGATTGCACTGATGGCAGATTGAATGGTGTTCAGGTGGGACAAGTTTCTCTGACAGGTCACGGTACACATTTAAATTGGGAAGTTCAGGCAGTGCAAGGCCCCGTGTTTTTAAAAATAATTTTTGCCTTGTTTGAAAATTGGCAGTTGGGCTGAATGTTGGAATTTGCTGGAAATTTGTGGTTAGCTGAGAGGAGACATGTTTGGTGCTTTGATTCATACCATCCTGAGCTTATCCAGTGGACATTTGTGGGCCTATGTTGAGTTGAGTGATTTGAGGGGCACGCTGATTTCAGCTGTGCTTGGGTGTGGGGTTGGTAAGGAACCAGTTTCATAGCCAAGAAATGAGACGGGTCATGTGCTGTTTTTTTTTGTATTTTGTGCATGGCAAATGTGCAGCTGGTGGGCGGTAGTGTTTTTTAGGGAATTGAACAATTAGGGGATGACTGGGACTGACTAAGGCTAAGAGACTGGACAGTACGGAAACAGCACTGTGGTCCGTGGCCGCCAGACTTTGCTAGGGCCAGAGAGACTATCAGTCGAGAGAGAGGCTATTTTGTGTCGTCACTAGTTGGGGGCGTGACTTACGACCCGTCACGTGACTCGAACGAGCAGGAAGTGATCGCAGACGACGTAGCGACTGCTTTGTGTGAGAACGAGTAAGTAATTTTCTCGTATTATCACTTTCACTTTTAAAAAGTGCTGCTGCGTTTGTGTGCACACGCACCTGTCACATTTTGTGATTGAAGAAACGTTGATCCAGGGCGCCATCACGCGTAAGGTGATTGTAAACGATGTGAACGCTCCAGTTAGTGAACAATCTGAGCAGTGAATGTCTTATGTGTGCATTACGCGCGTGTATAGATACATTAGGCTGTATGTACAGTACATATAATTTTTTGGGTGAGCATTTCACAATTTAAATATTTATCTCTTTTTTTACCTGTAAAGAAATGTTAAGAGAAATACCGTATGATGACACACAATGACATTATGGAGAAAAAGCCGGTGGTTCTCCAGCCACCGCACCTGCGGTATATTAATAATCTCGTGACTAATGTGTATGGGAATGATAGTGACTTTCAATCACAGACTTTATAGGGACACATACATTGCCCTCTGTGGGAGCTATCGTCCAGAGATGGATTGGCCATAATACTACAAGGAGAGTGCAAGATTTACTTGACACCTTCCCATGCAGGTGCCAATTTAATCTGGAATTTTGGAAATGCCCTTGGAACTTTCATGGCCAGTGCATCTCTCTCTATAATGTTTTAACCTTTTTCATCCTGATACACCCAGTGCTTGAAATAAACTTGACCGATAGTTCAAGGGTGGTGCCAGAATAGCTTGGTGCCTGAGGTGCCAAGCTATTCTGGCACCATCCTTAACTGAACTGAAACAGTTGATCCGTTCATCAAATGTGTAATGTAACCTTCATAGGACAAAAACAAATTTTTACAAAATCAGGCTCAGGATGTAATGGGTTAATGGGTCTATAAGACTGACTTGAAAAATGTGAGGCATTTGTTTGTGGAAGGGAATTGGGTATGGGACAACAATTAATGAAGACTACTGGTCTTAGGGGGTAGGTGTTGATCCATTGTGGGTTGGAATGAGTCACCCACTGAATGAATGAGGCTTTCAGTTTCATCAAGTGAGTGAGAACACAGCTAGCACTGTGCTGTCACTTCTGTAGATGAGGTTTCCGATTCTGTGGTGTTGTAGTTGTGGGCCTCACTATTAACCCTTATCATTCGGAATACACCATTGTGTGAAATAAGTTTGACTAAAATAGTTCAAGGGTAGTGCCAGAATAGCTTGGCACCTTTGGGCGCCAAGCTATTCTGGCACTACCCTTGAACTAAAGCCATTGGTCTGTATCCTGATCTGTAAGTACTATAATGTAGCTTGCATTATGGCAGTGTATACATTTGTGAAGCTTTTAGCCTCAGTATGATATGGGTTAATAAGTATGAATTGAAAATGAATTATTGTACACCCATGCATGTATGTGTTCACTAAGACAAAGAAGGGGGCAGGCAGGGGGAGGAAGAGAGGTATACATGTTAAAAAGCTTACGCTAATTTACATTTGACCAGTCTGTAGAGAACACACACACAGGCAGATTACTACATAATCTGTTAAGTGTGAAAGTCTGTGTAGACCTGTCCAGCTAACCCTTTAGGCTTGAGGCTTTAAGTGAAGGCGAAGAAGGAAACATGCAGTGTGCGTTTGTTTACATTTTTGTCTTACATTGTTTGAGAGAGAGATACAGCAGAGTATCAGTATTACATTGTACTTGTATGAGTGCCAAAAGGTGGTCACACATTGAGGACAGACACAGTACAAAACAAAGTTATGAATAGGAACCAGTGTCATGGTGAATTGAATTCTACTTGATATGACAAATAAATCTACTGAAACAAAAGATAGGTACTGCAGTGGTTTTTAAGAAATTGGCAAAAGAACGCGAAAGTATGTCGGGTGTCGGACATCAAACCTTACACAAAAACCTTGCTGTTTTCCTAAAATTTCCCTCACAATAAAACCTTTTTCAGTGCATATTAGAAAGGGGAGATCTCCTTATAGATAATTTGTCTTAATTCAGTGAAATTGTGTTGTACATTGTTAATCAGTGATATCATTTTGATGTAAGGCCCGATGTCTGACACCAACCAAAGTTTAAACTTTTTCTCCTATTGTCAATATGTTGCCAAAGTCAAATGACAAGACACACAAAAGTACTTGCACACACTAAAAAAAACCTAACACCAGTCATAACATTTCAAATTAACTGTATTAACAAAAGAATAACGGCAGCAAAGAGTTTTCAGTGTCGGACATCAGCCTTACACAAAGTAATCAGACTCGGCATTTTGAGGCAGGATGTCTTGTGCCACATACTGAAACTTTATAGATACAAATGAAAAATGCATTTTTCTTTAATGCAACAAAATCAGAAGCCCCCCCTCCCCACCCCCTCCCCTGTATGGCAAATAAATCTTTGTGTCAGACACCAGCCTGACTGAAAATCAACATTCGGTAAGAAACGATTTTAGTTGCCCTACATTCATCCATTTCTACATAACTTCTCTCAGCCTAAAGCAAACAATACACACTCAATCATTTCCTTTCGTTCTCGTCAGGTAAATGCATTCACCAAAGGAAACATCGTAGTTTAAGCCTTCAACCTGCGACAAACTGGTGTCGAACATCAGACAGGTGTCAGACACCAGGATTTCAATATTCTTACTGTTTGCATACTTCAGCAGGCTCCACGTGTAGACGCACACGTAGTTTGGGAGTTAATGGAGAGTCATTACTGTCTGAGACAAACTGATTTGGCTTGTGTTTTGAAACCCCTCAAAACACACCTATTTATCTGATTTTGTTACACATTGTTGTCAAATTGTAATTTAAGGAAAATATTTATCTGTTTTATTTTGCAGCTGAAAAATTAACAAAATGTCTATTTTACAAGTTATGTACAAATCTCTTGTTTGCCATTTTCGGTAAGTTTTCGCTGCCAGTACTGTGAATTGTGCCTGTAGTGAACCAAAAACAAACAATTTGCTGAACTCTACCCCATTTGCTCTAGCACTGAATCACAACTCAACCACATGAGCTCTATCTAGCTCTGTATCACAAAATATGCACATGAGCTGCTGGCAGGCTCAGGTGATGAGCTTTTTAGGCTGCAAATCACAGAATTGTGTCTTCTGAATACTACATTAAAGAGATAGTGTGACCATGGTAGTTTGAGGGTAGCCTGTCACACTTTACTTCAAGTTCATGAGGCGCCAAAGTATTTTGGCATCTCACTTGAACTATCATAGTTGATCCATAATTTATCTTTTTATAATTATAGTGTGTTGGGGCTGAATGGGTTAATGCATTCAGTGTTAACTCTCTTGCACTTGCAGCCACCGGCCCTATACACAGTACAGCTTGTTGCATGCACAAATTCCCTGATTAGGTACTGGTAGTAAAGAGTACATTCCACTTTACCTGTAGGAGACCGATGACAACCATCAGGTAGATGCAAAAACGTTTGCACGGCAGCTAGAGTGTTCAAAACTATCCTAGTTAAGTATTTGGTCAGCCTTTTGCATTGTGTACATGTGTCCCTTCACGCACCAGGGCTGTATCAAACGCGTGTGATATCACACACGTGTGATACAGCCAAGCTATATCACACGTGTGTGGTACAGGCACAGCTTTTCCGTTCAAAGGCAGCAAAGAAGGAGATGTGTAAGAAAAAGTGGTGCCAGCAAGAGGCAGAGATCCTCTTAATCCCCAGCAACTGTGGGAGTTCATGAGGGTCTATGTCTCTTGCAGCAGGATTATGTTTTCAGGGCAGTGAATGGTTTAATATTTGGTCTTTTTTTTTTTTACAAGCGATTATTGTAGGTGATCAAGGGTGAGTCGAGAGAATTGGTCAGTTGGACCCATATGCTATAATAAGTTGTTTGCGAGAGCTATATAATTCCTCACTAATTGCAACAGTACAAGTATTTTACTGGCAGAGGCATGCAGACCCTTTTGAGAGTTTGGTACTGGTACTTAAGTTTTATGGGTGATGTGTTTCTCAGAAGATAGAAGTTGCTGGGACTTTAAGACGAGATGAATTGATCCAGACCAAACATTTTCTGGCATCAGAGTTAATCCATTTAACCCGATGGCTGCATATGTCCCAAATTTGGAGGTGTCGCCTAATGTGACTATATGTCAGTTGCAGGAGAAGAATTGACCATGATGATTGAAGGGTAGTGCCAAATTAGCTTGGTGCCATCAGGCACCAAGCTAATAATAATATGGCACTGCCCTTCTGTTATCATCTTGGATCCATCTTCTGTGTTGTGCATCAGGGCTAAAAGGGTTAAAGGTAATAAAGCGCTGCATCAGCACACTCTGCTTAGGTAATTTTCCGTTTTTGCCATTTTACTTCTGTAGACTGTATAGATTTAGACTTTAATTTGCTGCAGTGTCATTAAATTGCTATGAACGACCAACAGACTGAAACGAGATGGATCAGTCAGCATGTTAACTTTTGGGTTGTGCGTGAATATCTTGCCAAGCTATTCAGTCACTACCCTTGGGGTGTTGTGGTTGCATCATCACCTGCGGTTGGTACTACTACTACTAGAAGTGTAAGAGCTGACTGGGTACAAGCCAATAGGCCTTGTTCAGTTTATATCTACCTGAGCACAGCATCGCACAGTTAAGTGGTGATTCTGCTTGATCAGAGAGTAAATTGGCAAGGGTGCGCCCAGACCTGTGACAATAATTAGGTATGGGTGGTTGTTATATGATGAAGAATAAAGCTGTTCATAATAAAGATTTATGGCCGTGTATCTTTTGTTGCAAGTTTTGTATCTTTTATTTTTATGACTAGAGAATCAACACAAATTTAAAACAACCTTGAAAAGAAACTAGCGGCAGCCATCAGTCCCTATAAAACCTCTGCCGTGTGCATAGTGACAGTTTGCATTTTGGCTCTGGAAGTAAAAACATTTGAATGCCAGAGGAGTTCCATGTAAGATAATTACTGGACATACCACTGCTCTAATCACTCGTGAATGGTTGCAGGAAAGTCAGAAGTAATAAATAATAATTAAAAATAAAAAATAATAATAATACATAATAATAATTTAAAAAAAAATAACACATAGTATTTATATGGCGCATTTCTCATATTCACTGTATTTATGATATAACTCAATGTGCAGGACTATAGCCGCAAACTGAACCCAACAAGCACGCTCACGTGAACCATGCACATTCCCTCACACACTGTACATAAACACAGAACATTCACGTGGTGCTATGAGCCTCTGCAGCTGCAGGGGCTTATGCGAATCTATGTCTCTTGCGGATGGATGGGTCTGGCTGAGAGATGGCTTGCCTTGTTGAAGTATGTTGTTGTGCCGAGGACTTCCTTCCCTCACTCAGCCCCAAACTCCTGCAGCAGGCATAGATCCTTATTAGGATATCCGCCTTCTATTTGCCATCCGGGTTTGGCTCACCTTGCTCCTGGGATTGAGGAAGTACTACTGTTTCTGTTTCGGCGTAATAGGCTGTGCTTGATTGCCCATCTGAGTCAGCATAAGAGATAAAGTACATTCAGTGCTACAGTAGTTTATAGACTCGGTCACACTGGTCGTCACCCTCGATTTGCTACCGCTTTCAGGCGACCAGTGTTGAGGGACTCAGTATTAAGGCTTACACCCAGCACTTCATTACAGGGAGTGGTGCAGGTTCCCTGTCCGTCTCAGGGACTTGGGGACCGGCTCCACTCTGATCCGCGACCATGGTACACAGCAGCCGCATATTTGCGAGGCTGCCGGTGCATCCCCGTCGGAGATCTCCTTGAGGTCCATCGGTTTTAATCTATGGACAAGGACTACTACATTCCTGCCCAATTTGAGGGCACAGCAAAATCTGAAAACGAAGACTGACATAGGAGGTGCACATGCTGAATGCACCATCCCAATACCAAAAGTGGTGGGCGTTGTCCACGGTGTTCCCCGTACGGAGGACGCCGGGGAGATCGCCCACTCACTCAAAAGTCAGGGCTTAAATGCCACGGCCGTCCGTCTCACTAATCGGGACGGCACGGCCTCCAGGGCCATAAAGATAGAATTATACGGCCTGACCAGCCTACCACTTAAACTTAAAATTGGCGCTCTCGTCTGCCCCCTCGAACCGTATGCGCCCACGGCGGCACACTGTGCCAACTGTTGCCGACTGGGTCATACGGCAAGAGTTTGTAGAGCAAAGCACGCCACTTGTGTCCGCTGCGGAAGCAAGGACCACCGCCGTGCGGACTGCCCTGACACGGCGGTGCCCAAGTGCACCAACTGTGGTGGCCCACACAGCGCGGCATACCAGAAATGCCCTAAAATTGTCCTTTTCCGAGAGGCAAACAAATTACGTAACCAAAATTACATTCCCTACAGAGTAGCACTCTATAGGGCACAAGCCAACATTAACCAAAGAGAGTCAGCCAAGGAAAGCAATATCCACAGGCCTGACTCTCCAAATCTAGACAAAACCGCCTGGGTTAAACTCGCCATACCACCCAGGTGGCCCCTAAACCCTCCAACGCCAAAAAACCAGTCGCTAAAGAGCCCCACCCAAAAACCAGTAGCCATGTTAGTCCAAACGTCTTCTCAACCAGAAACAAATCAGACCAGATTAACCACGACAGCTGGCCGGACAGCCGATAGCCCTCCGCCAGTTGCCGTTGTACCTGCCCCTCAACCTAAAACTATGATGTCCACAGGTCAGCAAACAGATAGTTCCCCTCCAGCCGCCAGTCGTCCCGGGTCCTGCCCCCCGTCGGGACTTGATTCCCACCGTGGGGAGGGGCCCGGTGACGGCGCGGCGGCGGAGAAAAGTAGCCTCCCCAAGATTAGCTTGCATAGGACTCAATTACTGAATATTGTCCAAAAATCCATGGACTCTTTCGTCAAAGCTATGCACACGGAAGGTGTGACAGATATGCTAGAGGCCCTGTCTAACCTCTCCGCAACAATCTCAGATATGATAACAGTAGTCACCAAGAATGCTCCTCTTCCGAAGAGCGTGCAAGGCGTGATCCAGCCGGCATCTAAACTACGTTCAAAGTAATACAGCTGGCCACTATGGCCATTAACTACTAGCCATATGCATAGAGACAGTTTTTAACCCTCAGTTGTAAATTCACTTTTACCTTGAGCTAAATAGACTCTCACTCCTTCTTAACCAGAATTTTAACCCAATTTGGAATAAAGTTGTTTTTATATAGTCCAATAGAGAAGGACCGTTGTTTGGTTGAGTGATAGGGTGGCCTTTGTGCCCCCAAGACGCAACCTAAAGTGAGGATCGAGTACTCGGAGTATTGAACTAATTTTACTGGTCTGCGGCCTTGACCGCTGACCCTTTTAGCTAATCTTAACCTTGGCCCCCACCCCCCACGTTTCCCCCAAAACCATGTTAGCCAGCTAGTCCCTTATACTAGTTTAGTGAATAGGGACAGAAAGCCAGATTCATGCTTCATTACAGTCCGAGTTGAAGAGTTTCCTAGCAGTACTGCTCCAAAGAGTGTAGAGGCTTTGACTAATCGTCGCTGAAAATTTGTTCTTTAGTACCAGGGACATATCCTATATTTAATTTCACAACTATTAGCAGTGCAGTGAGAGTTCTGTGTTTAACAATCTTAACGTTACTAATTATTAATAGAGATTGTTTTTGTCTTTGCAGATAAACAGTGCCAGCACTTCTGAAAATGGCAGGTATGAACACAAATTCTGTTATAGCCATAATAAACCTTTGTGTATGGTGTACATATGTGACACCAAAGAAGATTTAATTGTTATGAGGTACAATGGCATTACATCCTTTTTTCATCTTTTTTTAAATTGTTTTTTGAAACTGCACATTAACATATTAATTGCATTTAACTTGGGGTTTTCACTTCCTTGATCTTGTTTTTTTGTGCATGTAGTAGTGGATTGGGGGGGGGGGGGCAAGCCCCCCCCCCCCTTTTCCCCCGTCGGCCGTGACCCAATTTTTAAAAAATGGTTATTTGTGGAAGTTTATCACAATTATCTCACGGGATTGGTGGGTGGGCCTAGTGTGTTCATGGAATTATAGTCAAATATCCTCACTTTGGCACTGCTGACCTGCACCTGTCACAGTACTTCACCCAGACATAGAGTGCCATGTGCCGCTGCACTCACAGGGGTTCATGTAAATCGTGCCTCTTGCTGTGCGATACAATCCTCATTGCAATCTCAGACTGAGGCAGCCATCTGGCTGAATAAGCCGCTGACGGCTGGTCAACCCCAGCGGTGGGACACTGTGGGAAAGTGGCCAAACTTTGTTGATCTGGGGCCCAACTCAATCCCTCAGCAAGCCATAGAGTTTTATGTGCCCCTTTAGTTACAGGGGCTCGTGAGAAGCATTACCTCTTTCTGTGCGATACCATTCTCATTGCATCATACGTGGCAGTCATTTAGGTTTAAGTCTACGACAGTGGACAGCCAACTGTGATCAGAAAGCCAGAAATCAACTGCACTGTTAGTGTCTCCCCCGGGGTGAGCTGGCCGGGGTGTCGCAGGGTAGTGTCCCTGGACATGCACCAGTGCCCATCATGGTAGATATGTAATCATTGATGCGTGTCAGCAGAGGGAAGGTGTGAATGTCTTGATTTTGATCACTAACTAACCTTTCAGTAATCGTCAGCCAGTGTAAGAGGTATTCATCATAGGTGATCACGACTATTTATGTGATTTGATTATGTGTTCCTCATAAGGAGGAGGTTTGTGAGTGTATAGAGCAGTATCACAATTTTCACAAGTGGCTGTGTTGTTCCTCAGACGGAAAAGTAATGGGTAGGTCAAAGGAATCAATGGTGTTGTCAAACACAAGGTGATTGCTCCTGCAGAAACTCCAGGTAGAACATTCTTTTCAATTAGAAAATTAACACCATATAAGAATCAGAAGTGCCCAATTAATCTTATTTTGTTAGGGATGTGGGGTGGATGCTGGGAGGACAAGTGCATGTAGATATGATCAGCCCTTCCTTTTATAAACTGCCAAAAGCAGTGCTGTGTCCCGAGATAAAAGAAGAAAGGTTTTTACAAATAAAAATCGTCACCTCTGAGAACTCTAGGTATGTCTGAGAAAACCCCAAGAAAAAAAAAAAAGAAACACGCATAGAGAGAACAGTTACACCACCATAGTACAATTTTAAAGAAAAAAAAAAATCACAAAAAGAAAAGCACCAAGAAAAAATAATTTCAACACAACTTATTTGTAATTGTTCTTTTTAAGTGTGTTTCTTTCTTTGTTATGATTTTATACTCGCTGCCTGATAGTCACTGTTTTGGTCTGGATTTCTTTTGTGTGATAGTGTGGAAAACCGGGGGAGGGGGTTTGGTCCCCCCTCCCCCCTGTCGAGACACCCTCTGGATCCGCCCCTGGCATTCATGTTGCACTCTTCACCACTGGGACATAGCAATAGCAAATTTTAATTATTATAAATACCACTAATTATCGTGGAATTACCCTGCTGTCCATTGCCGGGAAAATTCTCGCAAGGTTGCTCCTGAATCGGCTGGTACCTGCCATCGCTGAAGACCACCTCCCAGAGGGCCAGTGTGGCTTCAGAGCCAACAGGAGTACCACCGACATGGTCTTTGTGCTGAGACAGCTTCAGGAGAAGTGCCGCGAGCAGAACAAAGGGCTGTACGTAACGTTTGTCGACCTAACAAAAGCGTTTGACACTGTGAGCAGGCAAGGTATGTGGCAGATCCTGGAGCGACTAGGTTGTCCCCCAAAGTTCCTCAACATGATCGTCCAGCTCCACGAGGACCAGCAAGGCCAGGTCAGACTAAACAGTGACCTCTCAGAACCATTCCCCATTCGCAACGGCGTGAAGCAAGGCTGCGTGCTGGCACCGACCCTCTTCACCATCTTCTTCAGCATGATGTTGAAGCAGGCCACAGTGGACCTCGACGATGACGATGCAGTGTACATCAGGTATCGTCTCGATGGCAGCCTGTTCAACCTCAGACGACTGCAGGCCCACACGAAAACCCTAGACCAACTGATTTGTGAGCTGCTCTTCGCTGATGACGCTGCCCTCGTTGCACACACAGAGAGAGCCTTGCAGCGCATTACGTCCTGCTTCGCAGATGCCGCCCAGCTATTTGGACTTGAGGTCAGTCTGAAAAAGACAGAGGTCCTTCATCAGCCGGCACCCAAGGAAGAGCATCGCCCTCCCCACATCACCATCGGCGAGTCCGAACTGAAGTCTGTACACCAGTTTACCTACCTTGGCTGCATCATCACGTCAGACGCCAAGCTGGACAAGGAGCTGGACAACAGGCTGGCAAAAGCGAAGAGTGCTTTCGGGCGACTATTCAAGCGGGTGTGGCACAATCAACAGCTGAAAAAAGGCACCAAGATCAGCGTGTACAGAGCTGTCGTCCTCACCACCCTGCTGTACGGTTCCGAGTCCTGGGCCCTCTACCGCAGCCAACTACGACTCCTCGAACGCTTTCACCAGCGCTGCCTGCGTACCATCCTCAGCATTCACTGGAGTGACTATGTCACCAACGTCGAGGTCCTTGAACAGGCGGAAACTGTGAGCATCGAGGCTTTGCTGCTGCGGACACAGCTTCGCTGGGCGGGGCACGTCTCCAGGATGGAGGATCATCGCCTACCCAAGATCACTCTGTTCGGCGAGCTCGCCACTGGACACCGAGACAGAGGGGCACCAAAGAAGAGATACAAAGACGGTCTCAAGAAGTCACTTAGTGCCTGCCAAATCGACCACCGCCAGTGGTCTTCGCTTGCTGCGGACCGTGACACCAGGCGCTCCACCATTCACAAGGCAGCCGTCTCCTTTGAGGACTCTCGCAGAGCTAACCTTAAGGACAAGCGGCTCAGAAGAAAAAACAGAGTTGTCGTAACTCAGAACCCTGACCAGACCTTCCCCTGCAGCCACTGCGGTCGAACCTGCCTGTCCCGGATTGGCCTCCGCAGCCACGAAAATGCCTGCAGACGACGTGGGCAAGCCCTATAGAATCTTCGTTCGCGAAGTCAAGCCAAGAAGAAATACCACCATATACATTCATTTTTCATAAACGTTTCATAGCTCACTATGCTCACAAGCATCAGGGTATGACAGTGTGAGCTATGAAACGGTGAACTATACTATACCCTTTGAATACAGACTTGATTTACAGATTGCAGTGGATCAGGAAGTTAGCCTTTTGAAGTTGGCATTTTGTTTCCTGCGTAGTTGAAACCAGGATGTAATTTAGTAGGGCTGGTCTAGTGAGTGGTGTGTGTGTGTTCCAGCTTGATTGTAATATAAATCCATTCTTAGTTTCACTTATGTCTTTTTTTGTTTTTTGATGTCTTAATCGTAATTGTTGTACATGTTTCTGTTTAACATGCTATTTTATGCTTTTTATTCAACACTTTGTATGAGATATAACGTATGCATTCATACTCATATTTATAATTTTTTTCATTCATGTCACACGACCAATCCCTTTAGCGCAAACTGTACTGCACGACTGAGCTACTTAAAGCCCTTGTAGCGACTAATGGCAGACTTCTTGTAGCCCTCTTTGTGATATGTCTTGGATGCCAGTTTTGTTCTATAAAAGAGCACCAAAACATTCTAAAGTACTAAGTTACTTGGTGTTGTTCGAAATTATAGGCACAATACTGGATTTGTTTGCAGCACACATTTGCAGCAATAGTGTGTATCAGACAACTAAAGAAAGAATCTTTGTGAAATCGAAAGCACATGAGCGTCCTATTTTATTGAAGACTTTTGAAGTCATTTGAGGCATTACTTTGACAGTTTCTAGAAAATGCTGCTGGTCATGCAGACGGCAACATTATTAAAGATCTTATATTATGTCATAACTCTATTATGTATACATGTATATTCTTTTGACATCAGTCATGTCTGGTGTGAAGATTTCAGCTGTTTTCTTTTACGAAAATAGTGGAGGAATGAAAACGTACGCCATTGGTAGCAGGGGTTTGCTGCACAGACCCTTGTAGGCCTGAGGGAGGTCAAAGGAACCATTGTACCCCTCAGGTCTTCGGGGTACAAAGATCCCTTTGACCTCCCTCAGCCTACAAGGATCTGTGTAGCAAACCCCTGCTACCAATCACTTATATTGTTTCCTGCAAAAAATTACACACAAGTGATAATACATGTTTTTAAAAGTTGGATGACAAAAGAAGCATGGAATCTCATGTCAATCTTAGCCACTTGCTGACCCCATTTGAAATTTATCCAGAGTTATCTCGAGGGTGGCGTAATTTACGATCGACTTGAGAGTTTTGGAGAGAAACCTTGCACTGTTTATTCCCAGTTCTGCACCAAACACTATCAGTTTACAAGGGGCATAAAGCCTCGTAGTCCCCTGTCCGTGGGGTTGATGAAGATCTATGTATTTTGCTGGTTTAGTTCTGCCAAAATTGTGTTTGTTGTTTGACAGGTTTGATAAAGGCAAAGAAGTATGACTGGAAGGATTCCAATCTGGCACTGTTTGGATCGGACTTGGAGAAGAAGGTCAAGAGTAAGTCTTGTCATACTTTCACTAGTTTCAGTTTTCATTTTATGAAAAACACACTATTCTGCTAGGATAGATTGTGTGTTTTGGGGTATCAAGAATGAATTTGTTTTTGGATATTCTTAATCGCTATGTTGCATACTTTTCTTGCCCCTTTTCTTTCCTCCTTTTCCGCATTACTCAACCATCCCCCCACTCCCCACCTCATCTCCCCCCCCCTCCCCCCCCCCCCCCAACAAAAAAAAAAAAAAAGAAGAAAAAAATAAGGAAGAAAAAAGAAAAGACCAGCACACCTGTCTGTATGCACTGCTATATCTATTCTCCTCTATCACAGTCAGTTTAACTCATTCGGCCCCGACAGTACAGCAGGAGATGGACACACCATGATGATTCAAGACTAGTGCCAGATTAGCTTGGCACCATAAGGCGGCAGTCTAATCTGGCACTACCCTTGGATTATCATGGTCGATTCATCTTCTGCAACTGGCGCATACTTGTTACCCGTTTGGTGACTCCTCCAAATTAGGGGTTACATGGGTTAACTCAGTGGTTCTTCGAGTTCACCAACAAAACATTCAGACACAAGGACATTGCACCCCATGTACTCATTCAGTGACTGAATAATGTAAACAAGCAAACAAACAAACAAACAAGATGGGATGAACCATAACCCATAAAGTCCTTCTATATATGAGAGCTGTCTTTGCTGTCAAGGGTCTCTGCCTTTTGTCTTTAACTTGATTGTGATGTTGAAATATCTCCTTTTCAAAAAGCCTCACAGATGTGCCAATGCGCCATAGTGAACTCTATAAGTGGCGCGCACAGTGCATACGCATCATTGGTTTGTCAAACATCATTTGTCATGAGGTATTTTTTTGTTTGTTTTCTCAAAACTCTTATCGATGGCATTACTAATAGGAAGCTACGCTTAGCTTACCGATTTCAGCCTAAGAATCCGTTGTGTATACTACACGACCAGGGACGCAACTCTAGGGAGTCGTTACCAAGAAACCCTGAGTTGCCTCCCCTGCATCCCTATCCGGTTACGTGTCTGGCCGTATCCCGCCAGTCTTTTCGCTTAGCTCACCAGGACCGGTTGTGTTCAGCCTGCTTCACTTCGACTGTGTATGGTGGGATTACGGTTGCAATTTATGTGGTGAACTTTGTGTGGTTCTTGGTTTGTGCTCTGTGGATTACCTTGGAATATACCTTGGGATTGCTTGGTGATTGGTGCACAGGTGGGATTACCTGGCTCTGGTCATGACAAGGTAAAGCTTCGGTTAATGCCTCAGCTGGCGACTTTACCTGGCAGCGGCATTGACCCGGGTACTCTGTACGCAACCGGTCATGAGCACATGCCCTCTTACAGGAGGCCCCGCGCCCTCACGACGGCTTTTTGTCCGCTTTCTGTTACAATACACAGGTGATGACCTGGTGATGACAGGTGATGACCTGCACCAATTCCAGTGGCCCAGTGACACCCACGATGTGTGCCTGCCCTGTTCAGTTCAGGTTGCTCCTCCGGGCGGACATGTAGTGCCTGCACTACATGAGTCAAGGAATGGTGGTCGCAGCTGTGGGCCTTCTACATGAGGGAAAGGCCAGCCCGGTTCAAGGAACTACCCACCCATTCCGCGACCACCGCCATTCCAGGACCTCAGAGGCATGCCACATCAGACATCTTGGGCTTGTCATCATGTCGGAGAGAGAGAAGGAGCCTGTGAGCAGCTGACGGGCCGTATCCCTCCCCCCTGTCGTCCATTCACCAGGAACCCTGCCCCACCTTTCGGTGAGGGAATTGCCGGTCCACCCACGATGGGACGTGCTCCCTAGACGAGTCCACACATCAGGGGCTCGGTCCCCACGCTCAGAGAGAAGAGCCTGTCAGCCGCCAACCGGACGAGCATTGAGTCCGGGCCTCACGAGAGCTGGGGACCACCCCTCTGAGAGAGTAGACCCTGTCAGCTGCCGGCCATACGAGTGCCGAGACCAGGCCGCAGGATCCCGGGACCGCCTCTCAGCAAGGGAAGAGCCTGTCAGCCGCCGGCCAGACGAGCGCCGAGTCCAGGCTTCCGGATTTCAAGACCGCCACTATGAAGGAGGGAAGATGGTCAGCCACCGACGGGATGACGTTCCCCGTCGTGTCCAGTTATCCGGCACATTGGCCTTCACGGAGAGAGGAAGGTGCCTGTCAGTCGCTGACAGGACGTACTTCCCCGTTGAGTTCAGGCCTCTGGAGCCCGGCCCCACCGCTCTAGGAGCGATGAGAGAGGCACACAGTGACCTCGGTCACCTCGACACGCGGAGATTAAAGCCCCTCTACCGGATGGGACTCGCCACGCTGACAGAGAGGATCAGGTCAGACACGGATGTGACACGCTGCCCCGTCAGGAACAGGACGGCTGCGATAGGGTTCGCCGACCCAGCTCGTGCATTCTGCTGGACCAGGAGTCACGTCGCAGGTACAGCCACAGATGCCGGGCTCAGTGGAGTATCTCCCGTTCCCACTCCGCCTCCCTGAGGCATAGGACAGGCTCTCGTCCGTCGCAGTGTCTGTCCTCTTCTCGACCCCGGCTCTCCACGGCGACTTCTCGGAGCAGCCAATCGTCTCGTCGGGTCTCCATGGATCGGTCTTCCTCTCAGGCTTGGCGTCCTCACCCTCAGCGCCGGGAATCTTCGGTGAGCAGCCTTTCTTCAGGTTCGGTGGGGGCTTTCCCGTGTCCCTTTCCCAGTCCCCCCTGTGGACTCAGGTGTCGGGGGATCAGTGCAAAGTGGAAGCGCATCACAATGAGGTAGTTTCTCTGCTCCGGAAGGAGGAGGCCACGGAGGTGGTCTCATGTCTCGATTCCCTGGCCTTCTACAGCCGCCTCTTCCTCATCCCCAAGCCCAGCGGCAAGTGGCACCTGGTTATAGACCTCTCGGCGCTAAACAAGTACATTTCAATCCTCACTTCCAGATGGAGACAGCCAGAGCTTTGAGGGCGTCGGTGCAACCCCGGGACTTTGCTGTGAGCCTCGACCTCACGGATGCATTTCTCCACGTACCTGTGCACCCGGCTTCTCGTTGATATCTTCTCTTCACCTTCCGCAGAGTAGTATACCAGTTTCGGGCTCTGCCCTTCAGACTCAACCTCAGTCCGTGGGTTTTCACCAGGATTATCGATGCTGTCATCTCCAGGTTCCGACAGATGGCCTCGAGCTCGACTTCAACGATCTGGACGATCTCCTCCTCCGGAACCAGATTGCGACAGCCCTAGAGGAGGACAGGGACGCTCTGACAGCTCAGATTCCTGGTCAACGGAGGCAAGTCCGATCTCACGCCATCGCGCAGGTTTATTCACCTAGGCATGGAGCTCCTGACCGACCTCAACCGGATGCGGCTCCCCGAAGGGCAGATTCAGAAGGTAGTGGGGCTGGCACTCCAAGTGTCTCGCGCGGAATCTCTACCAGCCAGGGTCTGACTCCAATTGCCCTGTTGTGACAGCTCAGATTCCTGGTCAACGGAGGCAAGTCCGATCTCACGCTATCGCGCAGGTTTATTCACCTAGGCATGGAGCTCCTGACCGACAACCTGGTGCGGCTCCCCAAAGGGCAGATTCAGAAGGTAGTGGGGCTGGCGCTCCCAAGTGTCTCGCGCAGAATCTCTACCGGCCAGGGTCTGGCTCCAACTGCTGGGTCTCCTGAGCGCAGTGGCAGACCTCCTGCCCCTCGGCAGGCTCTACTCTCACCCAATCCAGCTGCATCTGCTCCTCCACTGGCGCCCGTCCTCCGGCGATCTGACAGCCCTGGTCCCCGTGTCGCCTTTGGTCAGGCCTCATCTCCAGCGGTGGGCGCACAGGTCCTGGTTAGCATTGGGGGTTCCACTCTCCTCCCCTTCACCCCGGCTCTCCATCTGTAAGGACACGAGCCTCTCTCCAGCTGGGGAGCATACCTGCTGCCGGAGTTCGTCACAACCTCGGGCAGCTGGCTGCGGGACCACGCAGACAGACACATCAACTGGCTGGAGCTGAAGACCGTGTGGCTAGCACTCGTCACTTGTGAGAATCGCCTCGTTCAACAGATCCTGGAGCTCTCCGACAACTCGACGGTAGTGGCCTACATACAGAACCAGGGCGGGACGCACTTGCCCTCCCTCTGTATCCTCCTGTACCAGGTCCTCCTGTGGTGCAGGGATCGCGGCATCACGCTTCGAGCGCGGCACATCCTTGGCCACCTGAACGTCCTCGCAGACTCCCTCTCGAGTCGCTGCCAACTTCTCCACACAGAGTGGTCCCTGCGCCCGGACATCTTCAGGCTACTCTGCGCACTCTGGGAGACACCCATGATCGACCTCTTCACCACGAGGTGGAACAGGCAGCTCCCGCTCTTCATCTCCCCCATCCCATGGCCTGGGCAGTAGACACGCTCTCCATCCCTTGGGACGGGCTGACAGCATACATGTTCCCTCCCTCCGTTCTGGTACCCAAGGTGCTCCAGAAGCTCAGGGGCGGCACCACAGTTCTGCTCCTCGTGGCATTCAGTTGGACCAAGAGCTGGACCACTGACTTTCTGAGCCTCGCCACGGACCCTCCGCTGAGGCTCCCCACGCCTCATACGATGCTCAAGCAGCCCCGGCAGCAGCTTTTTCACCCATGCCCGGAGTGGCTGCTACTGCACGCTTGGAGATTGTCCAGCAGGCCCATGCCGCAAGAGGCTTCTCAGGTGCAGCGGTGGAAGTGATCACAATGGCTCGCAGGCCCTCTACCCGTAACGTCTACAAGGGAAAGTGGCAGGTCCTCCAGTCCTGGTGCGCAGCCAAGCAGCTCTACCCCACGGACCTGACTACCCTCCAGCTGGCCGAGTTCTTTCTGTGGCTCTTCTTCCAGCAGAACCTGACCCCCATCACCATCAGAGGTTACCTGGCGTTGATTGCAGACACATATCGACACCTGGGCCGGCCAGACCTGGATGCCTGCAAGGACCTCTTGGATCTGATGGCGCACCTGGATCTTCAGCGGCTGGTTTCCTGCTCGCTGATCCCTAGCTGGGACTTGTCATGGGTGCTAACCTGGATCAACTCTGAACAGTTCGAACCGCTACCCATAGCGCGGCTCGGAGACCACCAGGAAGACCTGCTTCCTTTTCGCCCTCGCAACGCGTCCAGGGTGAGCGAGATCCACGCCTTCGCTGTGTGGCCCTCCTGTCTCCAGTTCAGGGCTGATGGTTCGGTGCAGCTACTCACTGACCCAACGTTTCTGGCCAAGAACCAGCCCCCAGCGGCCGCACCCCAGGTGTTGACCGTCCGCCCGCTCAAGGGGACTGACCAGTCCCGGGAGTCCCGTCAACAGGACCCTGTCCGGGTGTTGAAAATTTACCTGCGCAGAACTAAGCCACTCAGACAAGGGCACTCACGCCTTTAGCTGCCCTTGGCCCCGGGCAGACGTGATATCTTGGCACAGACGATCTCATCCTGGCTCCGCTGGGTCATCCAGTCTGCGTACAAGGAACTCTCCCCAGCACGGTCAAGGATGATGCACATCCGGGCACATGAGGTCAGAGCAGTGGCTGCGAGCATCGCCTTTGACCGCAACTGCACAGTGAGAGACATTCTGGCGGCCGTGGGTTGGCAGGCTGAATCCACCTTCGCCTGCTTCTACCTACGGGACCTATCTGGCCAGCGCGACAACCTGGCCCTAGTGTG
Source organism: Semisulcospira habei (assembly GCA_036245525.1). Classification (NCBI taxonomy): domain Eukaryota; kingdom Metazoa; phylum Mollusca; class Gastropoda; family Semisulcospiridae; genus Semisulcospira; species Semisulcospira habei. The sequence continues at coordinate 166,092,837 of BTPG01000003.1, forward strand.
GGACATCTCGGCAGTGCAGCACTCCCTCCTGGTGCCACAGGTAACGTTTAGCTGAAATGTTGGGAGTGGGCGTGTGGGGGGACCTCGATAGCTTAACGCACGGGGAGGTGCGTTTTTCCTGGCAAAGTTAATACGTGGGAATTACGAAAGGGGCGGCACCCTCCTCCTATTCGCTATTCTTCCTATTAGTAATGCCATCGGTAAGAGTTTTGAGAAAACAAATGTATTTTTCTCTAAAGTGTATTTTTTCAAAAAATACTTACCGATGGCATTACTCAGAGGTCCCTTCCTCCTGCCCTGCTTGCCGCTATTGAGCTAAGGCAAAGACTGGCGGGATATGTCCAGGCACGTGACTGGATAGGGATGCAGGGGAGGCAACTCAAAGTTTCTTGGTAATGACTCCCTAGAGTCGCCTCCCTGGTTGTGTAGTATACACAACGGATTCTTAGGCTGAAATCGGTAAGCTAAGCGTACCTTCCTAGTAGTAATGCCATCTGTAAGTATTTTTCGAAAAATACATTTTAGAGAAAAATACATTTTTACATAATTTTATATTTAACGTGATAATTATGAGTTTCGCTTCAAGACTTGGGGGAAAATGGTGACAAAACTAGAATTTCATTGAACAATTTCAATCTTGTTATAATTTGTGTGAAAGCATGTTGATTTTACCTAGCTACGTGATAACTAAGTACACCTGCATGCTCTTCTGAAAGCGCGTTAATGTGTGTGTATGCGTGCATACTCAAGAGGCATTGATGTTCATGCACCCTCTGGGGACATGAGGATCTATGCCTCTTGGAGATGCACGCATATGTAAGAGAGAGAGAGCGAGCAAGTTAGTCTGGTTGCCATTTAGTGATTTTTAGTATAACCTAAAAAAATGTACCTCATAATTGTTCTGAGCGGTTTTCAACTCTTTGGTACCCATAGATTACAAATCCAACTGATGACACTCTGTCACTGTTGAACATTTTTATATTCAAGATGGCCACCAAACTATAAAAAATGCCATAAAACATGTTTCATGCAACACAGAGGGCTACATTTTAATGAAATAAACAGGAAATATGATTTAGGTGACATTGAAATGAATAAGTATACTTCTGATGTTTGTTGATGGCCGCCAAAACATTACAAAATACGTGAAACATGTTTTACGCCACACAGAGCACTCATTTTGTGCCAGAAACCAGGATATATGATTTATATGATATATTGCAAGAATTTAGACATACATTATTAATGATGACCTGTAATAAGATGCTGATTATTCAAGATGTCTCTCAATATGGTGACCAGTATATTTTAAAAACAGACCCTAATATATGTTTTGTACCAGACAGAATGCTCATTTTGTTGAAATCAGCAAGAAGTATACCAGTTGTAGCGAGTGAAACAAAAAATAGTTCTAACATTTGATTGGGTGTACATTATCCCATATGGCATCCAAGATGCATACCGGAAGTTATGATTTAAATGGAACATGGGCTCTCCATTACACCAGTCATAATGCAACACTTTTTCTAATCCGAACAGAAAATGTAAACAGAGGAAAAGCCACTGATATTTTGTGACGTGACTGTATAGAGAAGTATTTATAGACCTGCAAGAGTACTTAGTATGTAAAAGTTCAGTCTTTTATGGGTCAAGGACACAGTCAGTTACATCTCGCATTCCTCTTTTTCGTCATCTTCATTTTCTTGCACAGATGCACGTTTTGTCCACAGGTTTTGGCAGTTCTTATTGAGATGACACCTGCAGAAGACTGTACATGCTATTTGTGCTGTGCACATCCACAACGTGCTGTTAAACAGGGTTCATCTGTGCCACAGCCACACTTTAACATCCTCAGTACTTCCGAAGGTGCGGCTTCGATGCCAGGATTCAGCCTGATACTAGGCATCAAAGCTAAGTTGTCCTTGTACCACCCAAAGCCAGCTGGACTGAGATCTGGTGGATCAGGGTTGAGAGCATTCTTCCAGAGACATGTTTGCAAATGGGCACGTTTCACGTTCTCTTGGAAGGCTGCTGTCGTTGGTGGTAGTGGCTTCAGCTTGGAAGTGGACACCACCTTCTTGGACGTTCTTACTAGCCATGCTTCGTACCTGATCTTTGACATGCTCTCTATACATCTGCACCCATAACAAGCACCAATAAAATGGGTTGCCTGGTGGATGATGTCACTGAAACTGGCATGTGGGTCCCCCAGGCTTTGAAGATGCAACCCTTTGAGAAGCACCCTTAGGACTGTTCCTTTGCCAATGCCCCACATATAGGCGACTGTGTCAAACCCTTTCACGGCATGTGCTGCAAGCAGTTCAGGCACAATATCCTTGTGTTTCTTCACACTTGCAGGTGTGTCAACAGAGGTCTTCTGAGTGCTGGTGCCTTCCATCACAACGGCAGCAGTAATCTTGCAAGACATGTAATAATGTAAGAGCAAAATAAACACATCTGTGTCATCTGACATTATCCTGATGGATGTGTACCCTTGCTCCGCTGCCCAGATCATTTGCTGGGCAATAATGATGTCAGCTTCTTCATGAGTTGTCCGCATATCATCTGCTGGGGAGGGGATGCTATTCGTGACTTCTGTTGGGACGGGATCATCACCGGTCAGTAGCAGCTTGTGTTGAATGTTTCCCTTGGCCTGAAGACCAGCCACTTTGTCTAGCAGTTGCTCACAGATGTTTCCGTAACAGTTAGTGCAACGTTTTGAGGTGGTAGTGGAGTGTCTGGCCTCAGCTGGTCACGCCTTGTGGCTGTTTCCACAGCACGAGAGGATCTGGTAGTACGTTTGATGCTGATCGGATAGTACCTGTCAAAGACAAGGTACACATCACTTTCTCGGGCGCATGGTGATAATGCAGCCTAGAAAGCTGTCCACATACATTTGCACAGAGCCTTGCGATGGCCAGCATATTGTCCACATCATTGCACAGCCATCTATGATGACAACATCTGCCTTCTGGCATGTACGTACGGACATCTCGCACTGCAAGTTTTGTTCAGTACTGACTTTGTTGTAGCAAGTCTCTCAAGACTGAGCTCTATCAACATTGATGTTCTGCTGGATATCATTCCCGTCGCAATGTTGACAATTTCATTGCTTGAGTGGTCATCTGGAGTGAGTGGGTTGATGCAGGCTTGAAGTTTCTTTCAGATTTTTTCTTTGTCTTTTCTATCAGACTGTATTCGGGCTTGTATCTCTTCTTTGTGAACAGTCACACTCTTTGATGCAGTGTTGTGTTCTCGGATTTTAGCAACGTCTCTGATGAGCTGACTGCATGTATGGAGACTGAGTGCCCATCTGTTCTGCGCCCCGGGGATGAGCGTGATGCCAATCAAGCCGCCTGGACTGTGCCCATATCTCAGGAAAGTTGTTTCGATGAACATGTCAGACCAAGTGCCATTCCAGAGTACAGGCTTGTGGCGCATCACATGCTCTCCTCGGAGAAACCTGTCCAATACGTTCTTCGGCAGACCTTAGGTAGTACAGGCTGTACCTCGCATAGTTCCAATGAGCAGCGGCAACACACACCGTGCATGCCTGCATGCGCGCACACACGCACGTACGCATGCACGCACTTACCTCTGTAGTAGCTTCTCTGCACGTGTTAGTCATATTTCAGTGCGTTATGGGAGTTTGTGCTTTATAACTAAAAAGTACCCCAAAAAAACACGATTATTAACTTATGACCATTATGGGTTTCCATACTTTTTCCACCGTCTCGCACGTGTGTATTCTTTGTCTTCAATACTTTCATGATAACCCCGATGTATGACTTCCAACAAAAGATTTGCATTTACAACGCAAATTAACATCAGCATTATTTAGTACATCTTACAACATGACATTGATAATAATTATAGACCAAACTAACAAATAATGGCGGAACTGAGACTTAGACTTACGTCGAGCGGCGGGACGGCCCGGGCCCCGGCCAGTGCAGCGCTGCGGGGCTAAAAATTAATGACACGTCTCCTATTCTTATAATATTAACAATGACAAAGAAAACGCAATTAGAAAATGTACTTTGAACGAAAAGTAAATAAAACTCCTGGAAAGATTAACAACACTGCATAGTCACCGGTCTCCTTAAAAAAATCTGCAGGACATGAAGTACGGCAACCAAAAAAATTTAAACAGGTCAAATAAGTCACCGGTTTGTCTTGTGTGTTGGCTTGAAAAAAATCCACTCAAATTAAATAATAATATCCAAAAGCGATGTACTCTGGAACAATGTTTATGTGCTGACCGTTCACTGATAGCGGTCTGAAATGCATGCACTTACGGTTGGCCAAAACACCGTGAAGTAAGTCCTTAGTACATGTATTAAGTACTTAATACATGTATTAAGGCAGCCAATGAATAGTCCAGATATCGACACACGTGACAGACTTTTAACATGTATTAAGTCAGCAGTAGATGCAATAAATACTTAATACATGTACTATTGAATCAGCCAATCAAAGCAGCGCTTACAGTTTGCAAAATGTGTTGTGAGTAAACATGGCGGAAGGACAGACATTTCTTCGCCGTGCGCTACAAAGATTGACACATTGTGGCAACTCGCTGATACCTGGTGTGGATCCACCTGCTGTAATATCACAAGGTATGTAAAATATTCATGCATTTATCCCTTCAAATATACAGTTAATACCATAGAAAGCGTCAACGGACTCCAAGTTTCTAATAGGATTACCTCGGTGAAACTGGGTCCTACTAAAACCCGAAATAACCTGTCCTAAGCTAAAATAACCATATCTGTAACTATTATTGCGTACCTAAACACAAAATAATCATGTTTTAGAAGTTTGATTTACATTACCATGATTTAGTTTAGTTGCCGTTTTCCACTGCTGTTGTTGCGTCGATTACTTCCCTTGCTACACGATCGCGCTGTCTGAAAACAGTCGGAATAACCTCTCCTAAACCAAAATAACCACATAAACACATTCTGTTAAGTACTTAAAGTCGAAATATTCTTATATTTGAGGTTGTAGGTGCCGTAAAAGTTGTTTATTTAGCATTAGAAAGCTTCGAAGGGATCGTTCTTTGAGCCTCTTGATCTATGCCTGTCTTCACCCTACGCGCATTCGCCCAGACCGTTCGGCCCAAACACATTTCGTCCAATGACGTTTCATCCCCGATGCTATTTAATGAAACACATTACGCTATGAACGGTCCAAGGTAATCAGTTGACATTCAAAGAGAACATAACAGGACCGTTTCTGATCTCAAATATAAATGTTTCCGAGACTCTTATTTTTTTTCTATTAAAAAAAAAAGAGGAATCCTAATTTCATGTTAATACATAAAGACAGTCTTATTGCATTGCAGCGTCCTAAAGTCACAATGAATTTAATTAATATTGATAGTATGGCCTCTAAACATGATATATGATTGGTTTAGCGGAGAATCAAACGTTGATTCTTGAATTTGGAACTTGAACTAGTGCCAGCGAAAAGTCGTCAAAGGTAAAATACTCTCAACGATCTGCCAATTTTCACTCAATTGGCAATGTGGCTTTGAAATGCAGCATGCAAAAAGTAAGCTCCGAGAAATTATTGGCTCTGGTGACATCTTTCACAGTGAAGACAAAGACCAGGCAAAGGGCAGTTGCATGAGTGAGCTTAGTCCTGCACCTTTAGCATGCTTTTTGAGAATTATTAATAATTTAATTTAGTTTCAGGCTAGCAGACTGAGCTGACCAATTGTTTAGAGTATATATTCACTGGTTGTATTAAATTCCCATACCGGTGCTGTTTTCATCTCTTTGATTTTGTTTTGTTATGTGTCTATTACTAGTATTAGTTAGGCTTGGTCAGCATTCTAATAAGAGTATTGAGTAATTTGGCATTTGTTGATTGGGATGCTGAGGAATTTACATAATATACATGCAGAGATATCTTTCTGTAATTGCAGCCTGGAATCACTAGAGTGGAGCATTGCCCAAGTGTCTGGCCGTACTCTTCCAGTGGAAACGGCAGCGTCACTGAAAGATCAGGTGACGCAGATATTGGAGGAGTCCCGAAAATGCCAGAATCCCATGCGCCAAGTAAGTTGTATTTTATTGACATAGTGACATGGTTTGCCCCACTGTACCTCTATTTGATTTTTAATCCTGCAAAAAGTGAGAACACATAGTCAGACTGGAGCCCATGTCTTGTACAAGACTGAGAAAAAATATAACGCAGCTCTTAGTCTTACACGGGTTGTTTCTCTTTCACTAGTGAAACTTTCAGTACACTTTGAAAAAAGTACACCTTCCTTAACTGTGAAAAGTGTAGAGGACAGGTGGGAACATTTTCTTTGTACATTTACACATGTAGTAACAATACACTACATACATCATTGTACACAACATATGTGATAGGCAGTGCCTCAGGGAATGTGCTGTCTTCACTGTAGTCATTGCTGGGCCACTTTGTAGCATCGCCATGGATTAATAATTCTTTTTTTGTTGGCAGCCCACAGTACTTACAGAGTTTGGTGTGTTTCCAGGGGTGAGGCCCACGCTCCTCGATACCACATACCTGAGGAACAGCTGCAGTTGCTGCAGGATGTGCATTTCAGGACAACAGAAATGGCTAAAATACTTGAAGTTTCAGTCGCAACTGTGAATTCAAGGCTAAGGTATGTTGCAAAATGAGTAGCTGATATGATTTTAAGAATGGCATTATTGACTCAGGCAGCATTAGATATATATAATGACGTACTCTGCCATTAAGTAATTTTGTTAAGAGTTTGTTTCTGGGTCCTGTGTGCATTCCAAGTAATGGCTTGTAATGACACATTCACAGCTAAAAATAGCTAAGAACACTCCTGCAAACAAACCTTGGCTTGGCAGATGTTGCCACTGATAGTGTTCTGTGGGAAGTAATTGCGAAGCTGTTGAAGTTAGATCCATAGGCAAAGAGTTAAGACATCCACATGCATTTGTGGTTGATGTATGATACTGGTAAAAAATGTACATAAACTAGATGTGTTTCAATTATTGGCTTTTGCTTGTTGGCAGAGACGATATCCTTCAGAGGAGCAGATTCTCACAAATTGCAGACGCTGAATTAGATTAGCTGGTTTGCCCAACAAGGTGAGCAACTGGAAACAAAAAGATCGGGTCAAATTCAGTTGCTGCAAGGTTAAAGGGCAAAGGAACGGTTGTCCAGGTACACACTTTTAACATTTTTTAAAATTTTACTGGAGCCTTTTAAAGAATAGGTCAGCAAATAATCAGAAATGCCTGTTTCGTGGTACCTATTCAATTTTTAACAGCGTTTTTTAAAAAAACTTTTAAGGGCCAAAAGGTAGCTGAGTTCTTATACATACTAAATTCATTTGACCCCTCGCAAAGGGTTCAAAGAAGGTTGGTACATTTCCAGAAAACATTTTCACTGACACAAAGCCATCCCTTTACTTAACCCATTTAGCCCTGATGCACTAGCGTTTGACAATGACAATTCAGGGGTAGTGCCAAATTAGCTTGGTGTCGGATATCATGGTCGATTCAGCTCCTGCAACTGGTACATAGTCCATTTGACACATTCAAAATGTGGAAATGCAGCCATGCGGTAAAATGACTTAAGGCACTTAAACTGTGGCTCATTTTTCAGTGGCCCAAAGGTCACAAAATATTGTTGTTGGGGCTTCTGTTTTTACAACTGCTTCAAGGGTCTGTAGGCCCCCAGGTGTGCACACAGACCCCCATCTGAGTATAATAACGGGTCAGAAAATTTATTTAAGAAAAATTTCATCATTTCCATGTTCTTTAGTTTAAAATTAAATAACTGGTGAATTAAACATTTAAAGCCTAACTCCCTCTCCCTGAGTGATTGGTAATCTCTTTTACACACAACAGTGAGCACATGCGTGCGCGCAGGACACACACATGCATGCATGTCGACCACGTGTCTTCTTCGTGCTGAAGTTATTAGAACACGCAACCAAAACCTCTGAAAGTGTCGCAGTGCTGCACACAGCACAGTATCTTCTTGGGCACTATTCGGCGGTGTAAAACAGTCAGAGGGTGATAGTATATATGACAGCGTCTTGTCGAAACCATAGCATTTGAGCTTTTTTTTTTCTTTTTTTTTTTCATCATTTCGTCATTGAAAATCGCGTATGATTCGTGATTCGAAAGTGATAAGTGATTCGACAACGCCAGCAGTTTATGCAGTTTAGTCATACATGTGAACTGTGCAAGTTGTTAATTTCTCCTCCTTTTTTATTTTTTATTTTTGTGTCCTTTTACAAAATCTGTTGTTTCTTTCTTAATGAAGCTGTGAGAGACATATTTGAAGGACATCAGCTTGAGGCTACCATTGCTGCAGATGATGAAAGGCAGCTGCCAGCACCCACAGGTCAGGCAAGAGAAGTTGAACGAATCTCGTGCCCTTTGATGAATGACAGACTTCAGCTTCTCAAGGCTACTGTCGACCCGTTGTCCTCCAGAACTACGGCTGGACAGCATGAGGAAGTTAGGAGTGCGGCTTTACGAGGATGTCCTGAGACTCATTGCCGACAGTGAAATATCTGCATTGGTAATAATGTGTTTGGGCACACTTTGTTTCCACTTACACAATGCTTTCATTGGCATTTACATTACAACGATTACATGCCCATGGGCCTGTCACATCTCCACTTGTTAAAATTAATCATGTATGCCTGCTAGTGCTACTAAAGTGTTAGTAAGGACTATATAAATACACAGTAAAGAATTCTTGACAACCGGGTATGTACTTCCCAATGCAAGGCATCATTCAGTGTAACTGTAAGCTACTTTGTGGGTTAAATACAAACTTTTCAAAGATGTGGACCATGTATTTTTTTATCTATGCTCTGACTTGAAACACAGATTTTCCCACGCAAACTGTCTGTTCAGGGGTGATCAAAGGTCTGAATTGTTCCGCCGTTTCGAGGATTTCCTCGGTAATCTCGCCGATTTTCCGCTCCTCAAACTACTATTTACTATACTACTACTACTGTTTCCGTGTATAATTTCTTTCGCCTTTTTAATTTCCGCTTTTTTTTTTCAAAGTCAATTCAGACCTTTGGTGATGCTTACCGATGTGTGCATGCAGTTTAAAGTAGTCTCTATGAAGAGCTAATCAGCATCTGTACATGGTTAGTGCTAGTAAGTTACTATCAGTATGATAGTGCTCCTATGGCATGTAATTGATGTAGCAAGAGTACGCAGTGGCTGAAAACATGATACATGAGGAAAACGGTGAAAACATTTGGGTTTTTGTTACATTGCTTAACTTCCAAACAACACCAAGATTTTCTCAGGATGTGAAAAAGGAAACAGCATGCCAGTAAAAGAAAAGTAGACAGCTAGTACCCAGACAGACTATACCTGTGCACCATAGTCATACTAGTGCAAGATGAAAAATATTTACTTTCCTATTTCTCATGCTTATTTGGGTTCAATTGAGTGTTTTCCGATACTGTGCCCCAGACCTGATTTCATACTGGTACCGTAGAAGACTTCGGGATGAAATCATCCTAGTGTTTGACTTCAGGTTATTCATTGCAGTAGATTGTGTATTTTGTTGTTTTATTTTTAAGCTCACCTGTTACCTTTAGTAACAGCAATAGGAAATATAACTTTGAGACATTAACTGTGTATTTTTTGTGAAATAAACATGTACTTTCTTTACAGTTTTCTGAATTTTGTGTAATTTTATAAGGTTACAGATTTTGCTTGGACATGGTGAATGGAACACACAAATACAAGGTTTAGTCTGTGAACCGTTTTGAATCGACCAATCAACCATTCCCAGTTGCAAATGCAAATATTAGTGATTGATAATATGGTTTGCAACACTTCCCCTTGCATGTCACAAGGAGATAAAATGAACAAGAACTCCAATCCTGTGACACTATTGTGACACAATTAGCGATGATAGTGTTGCATGCGATATGTTCGCTGATGATGCTGCTTACATATTATTGTTTATTTTTTACTAGTATAGTCTGCCTGAGCAATTAAGCTTGCCTCGTGGGTTTTTTGTTGATGCAGATAACATTTTAATAAGTCATGCACATGTTTTGTAACCATCTGTTGCACAAGTGTTTATGTTTGAAAAGTGATGGCAGGTAGTTTGGGGTTTTCAAGCACTGTAGAGCAAACCTGTTTTTAGTTGCAAGTTATACAAATGCTAATTGGCTGCATGCATGATTATAAAGATAATTCTCTTTGTTTGCTTAACGACTACCTCCCCCCCCCACCCCCCACCCCTCTCCACCCATCCATTGGGGGCGGTCCGTGGCACAGTGGTTAAGGCGCCTGCCACCAGTGCTAAAGGTGCGAGATTCGATTATGGGTTTTCGGCGTTGGACTTTTCTCCTGTAGTAAGTGTCACTGCAGTTGATCAGTATTATGTACATAAATTTGACTCTCTTTTTAACCCATTACATCCTGATGCTGATTTTGTCAGATTTGCTTATTGTCCTATGAAGGCTACATTAATATTACGCGACAGATCAACCATTTTAGTTTATGGGTAGTGCCAGAATAGCTTGGTGCCTCAGGTGCCAAGCTATTCTGGCACCACCCTTGAACTATCATAGTCAATTAATTTCAAGCAGGAGTGTATCAGGATGAAAAGGATTAATAAGGACATGTCATATGAAATTCTTTTCTTTTCATAACCAATGTTGTTTGTGCCAAATCCTGTATGTTTAGGAGGAAATTTTGTCTCCAATCGAATTGTCAGTATATTCTATTAATCTGTAAGAAAGTTAGTCATGGGCGCAGTTTAAGAATGCGCTGTATACAAAATATGTTATGTGTACAGATCCCATTGCCAGTACCTCAACATCTGTGTATATATTCAGAGATGGTTTTTGTATGTCATGCATCAGAACAATTGTTTTTGCTAATTGTGGGCATGTTTTTTTGGTACATTTTGTGTATTGTTACAGACAGGTTTGTGTGGATGGGTAAGTGGGGGGTTAATTAATCAGTTGAATCCTGCCTGAGGATGATTTGTTTTAACTTCAGATTGCCCTGTGAAAGCTATGTTATGGGTAAGGAGATATACATCAACCATTTTAGTTCAAGGGTGGTGCCAGAACTGTGCACAAAGCTGTTCTGGCACTTATCTTGAGCTATCATAGTCAAATTATTTCAGGCAGAAATTATCAGATGAAAATGGTTAGCTGAGATAATCATTGTCCTTAATTATTCATATTGCATGCTTATAATTACTATCGGTATAGTTAGAGTGTTTTCTATTTTTAAAACTGAGAATCAGATTAAACTTGTGCATCACTGTGAATCTATGAGTTCAGGTCTTTCTTTTTAAGTTGTGTTTTGAGGTAGGTGTTACATATTTTGATGAACGTTTGATTTGATCTTGCCATGCAAAGAGAAAATGGCAATTGTCCAGGCCTAGTGTTGGCTCATAATGAAGCTAACTATCAGATTTATATATGTTTGGATGATGGTCTTTTTCCTCAGATGACTGAAAGCTGGATTAAATTACCAATATCTCCCCCACCCGGGTCTGCCCTGGGGGACTTGGGTGGGGTTAGGTATTTTTTTGTTCCCAGGGTCACCCTGGTCAGCCCCACAGGGTGGGTTTTTCTCTCTATTCTGGGGCATATATTTCTGTCTACCCTTTGTCCATTCACCTGTATTTGTCTTTTTAAAACTCTCCCTACTGTCTGCACTGCCTGTAGCTCTTGATATTGGATGTGTGTTGCTAAATGGTCTTGGCTTTATTTAGGCCCCATGTGTTAGGTTTATTTAATGTATTGGACCGGCTGGCAACATACATTCAATGTTCTGTTTATTTTTTTTTCACAAGCAGTGCAGGCACGTCCTGAGAAAGCCTTGTTGCTGTCGGGACGTTAAGCAATGTACAATCAATCAATCAATCAATAAATTACCAATATCCAAATCTGGGACAATACTATACAGTTTGCAAAAAGGTTGGCAGAATATTTGCTACATGTTTGCACCAGAATGGATTAAGCTTGGCACTATATTGGCAGCCAATATTCACCATACTGGTCCTAGGATGGATCCAGCTTGGCACTATATTGGCAGCCAATATTCACCATACTGGTCCTAGGATGGATCCAGCTTGGCACTATATTGGCAGCCAATATTCACCATACTGGTCCTAGGATGGATCCAGCTTGGCACCATACTGGTTCTAGGATGGTTCCAGCTTGGCACTATATTGGCAGCCAACATTCACTATATTGGCCCTAGGATGGATCCAGCTTGGCAGCCAACATTTACCCGATATTGGGCCAACATCGGGCAAATTTGCACTTCCAATATTGGACCAATATCGACACCCATATATCGGCCCAATATCTAAGCCAATATTGGACCTATATTGGTGTGCTGGCTGGGGCGATACACACTCCCGATAAGGATTTGTAAGTAATTGACACACGCCTACAAAACACACTACAGGACATTAACAGCTGGTGCACTAACAATTCCATGATCTTAAACCTTGCAAAGACTAAATGTATGGTTGTAAGTACCCGCTAAAAGCACCAGCTCGGCTCTCTCTCACTCAGCTTGTTCCTTCAAGGCAAATCTATCAGCCAGGTAACGAAACATAGTCTTCTCGGTGTTACTGTAGATAACCAGTTTCAATGGCAATGCCATCTTAGTAATATTATTATGTAAGACAATATCAAAGAAACTGTTTATTTTATCCAAGTTAAAACATATAGCTAATGCAGAAACACGAAAACTGTTCTTCAATGCCCACATCAGGTCACATATAGATTATGCTTCTACAATGTGGGATGGCCCAAGCGAGGTCCAGTTAATGAGGCTGAACTCTCTTCATCGTAGAGCTGCGAAGATTATCCTTTCAGACCCTAACTCAACAACGGATAATAAACTGAAAACCTTAGAAATTCTCCCCTTGAAAAACCATAGGATATACAATAAGGGAATAACAATGTTCAAAGTATTGAATAACAGACTCCCCGAGTATATTAAAAAAAAGTTTTCCCTCTCGGTATCAACATACTCCAGATAAAGGCAGTCCATTACTGTGCCACGACCTAGTATCGATCTCTCTCTCTCTCTCTCTCTCTCTCTTTATTCAAACTAGCTATGTCCTACATTTCAAGTAAATATGACAAAAATTACGGACTCTAATCTGGGTGAACCGACTTTCTGTAAACTGTTTTTATGTCTTCAATGAGACATCCAGTTCAAAATGCTCGGAGGCTCTCTTAACCATCCCTTAAATAAAGTATTTCACCAAGTTTCAAGTGAGCTTGTACGGCCAGGACAGCAATATCTGAGATTCTCATGTCTACATACATACACACACACGCACACACACATACCGCCTTTTGTGACATACTAGACATGACGTAATTTTTATCTTATTATTCATTTGTCAGAGGTTTGGGCCTCAGTGCCCACCTTTGACATGATGGATATTCTATTAAATTCGCCCCACCGTGACCGGCAATCCTAAAAAGTCCCTTCCATAAACAGAGGGGACTTAAAAAACAACAAAGCAAAGAAATTTAAAATAAAAAGAGTATAATACATTTAATTCACACAGAGTATAATAATTTAATCCATTGCCCCAAAATATTTAAACATAAATTAAGGGTTGCTTCAAAAATACGAACTCAGAAACGTTTCCTTTAAATATTTGAGCTCAGAAACGGTCCAGTTATCTTCTCTTTGAATGTCAACTGATTATCGTGGTCCGTTCATAGCGTAATGTGTTCCAATAAATAGCATAGGGGATGAAACATCATGGGACGAAATGTGATTCGGACGAACGGTCTGGGCGAATGCACGTAGGGTGAAGATAGGCATAGCGGATCAAGAGGCTCAAAGAGCAAGCCCTTCGAAGCTTTCTAACGCTAAATAAACAATTTTTGCGGCACCTGCAACTTCAAATATAGGAATATTACGACTAAGTACTTAATAATATGTGGTTATTTGGGCTTAGGAGAAGTTATTCCGACTGTTTTTGGACAGCGCGATCGTGTAACAAGGGAAGTAATCGACTTGTCAACGGCAGTTGAAACGGCTTACTAGTACAACTAAATCAACTTTAATGTAAACCAAACTTCTAACACATGATTATTTTGTGTTTAGGTACGCAATAATAGTATGGATATGTTGGTTTTTTTTTAAGCTTAGGACAGGTTATTCCGGGTTTTAGCAGTACCCCGCGGAATGTGCTTGATGAGGGTGTAACCCCTGCGGTTATCTGTAAGCGCTTATCTGATTGGCTGTTCATAATAGAACATGTAAAAAGTGACTTATTACACGTTCTGATACTACGCGGTTTGGATTGGCTGGTACATTGACTTATTACATGTACTATGTCGGTCACGGGGCCGATTTGTGAACTCTGATTGGTTGGGATAATACATGTATTAAGTAGTTACTACATGTACTAATGACTTAGTTATTGTTGCTTTGGCCGTCCGTATGCACTGTACTTACGCACATTAAAACCCGGTCTGACGGCGAATTCAAATTCTATCAGCATAAATCAAATTACGTGTTATGTGTTGTTGAAATTGTTTGACGAGACATGGATCGCGATTAGGACCCGAAACAACATAAAGCCTGCCAAAGTTTTATTACGTATACATCAATATCAATTGCAAGAGATTAATTTATTTTTTGGGTGATCGCGACAGGTTTACCAGTAGCTCCATCCCCGCCGACCCAGGAACTGCGCATCAATCGTCACTTTCAGAGTCTGCTCGCATACCCAGTGGGAGTCAGCAAGAGACGTAGATTTTTGTAAGCCTCCGTTCTCAGCGGAAGCTCATGAGGTTCTATGCGTCTTGCAGATGATGAGTGTCTTGCCGGCGCTTTCGGTACAGGCTGGTGTATGGCGTACTGCGTAGGCTAAAACCAAACGGCGAGTTTTATTTTTTCTTTAATTAATTTTAATTAAAAATGCTCAATGATGACAGAGTGTCATCAGGCGGATATGTAATCCGTATGCATCAAAGAAGTGAAAACCACTGAAAAAAATTGTGGACGTTAGAAAGAGGTGTCCGAGGCTTCTTCCAGACTAAGTGAGAGAGAGAGAGAGAATTACATCATATTTAGAGTATGTCTGCGTGGTGACGGAGTTGCTTCTTTTACATCACCGCCACTGTCTGACTTTCTCCAGAAGTCAAGGTTTTTTACTCACAAACCAGATAGGTGAGACTAGCGCTGGCAGAATTGTACACAAACCAAGAGGAATCACTCAGCGCCGGACTGACAAACAGTTAGATCCCCTGGTTTTTTACTGTTTTAATTTTTTTCTGAAACCATTAATTTTTACTGAAGAAGTTTAAAGGGTACAAAGCTGGCTAACAAACTCATCCAATGTCTTTCTCCGAACTAGCTATATCGGGTCACCTGAATGCTCTTCTGAAAGCGCGACAATGTGTGTGTGTTAGTGCGTGCATGCGCGCGTGCTCCAAACATCTCCAAGAGACATAGATCCTCATGCACTCTCTGGCACATGAGGATCTATGCCTCTTGGAGATTAACGCATGTCTGTGAGAGAGAGAGAGAGCGCCATGCGCTAGAGAGAATTACGTCATATTTAGAGTATTATGTCAATGTCTGCGTGGTGATAGAGTTGCCTTTTTTACGCCGCCACTGTCTGACTTTCTCTAGAAGTCCAGGTTTTTTTACTGTTTTAATTCTTTTCTGAAAAGAATTAATTTTTACTAAAGAAGTTGAAAAGATACAAAGCTGGCTAACGAACTCATCCAATGTCTTTATCCAAACTAGCTATATCTAAAATTTCAAGTAAATATGACAAAAATTACAGACTCTAATCTGGGTCAACCGACTTCCTATAAACGGTTGTTTATGTCTTAAATGAGACATTCAATTACAATATGCTCAGAGGCTCTCTTAGCCACCAATTTGAGAAAGTATTTCACCAAGTTTCAAGCTTGTGTGTACAGAAATTTCAGAGATTCTCTTGTTTACATACATACGCACACACACACCTACTCCTGAGAAAGCCTTGTTGCTGTCGGGACGTTAAGCAATGTACACACACCTACATACATACGCACACACGCGCTTCACGCCAAATGTACGTTCAGCAGCGAGGTTAGCATAATTAATAATAATAATAATAATAATAATATATAGTTCTTGTATAGTACTGTTCTCCAGGAAAACACTGGATCCACTGCACATGCACAAATATGCACTACTTTAAACCACCCCGTCCCTTCCCAACACCTTATATACACTTCCATCTCAAATCAGAATAAAAGGCAGTCAGTCAACAGTTAGCTAAAGGTGAGCTAAATGTTAAATGCCTGACAGAAAAGACAAGTCTTTACTTTAAGTGAGCTTTGAACTGTGACAATGTGGACAGATTCCGCATTTCAGTTGGCAGCGATTTCCTCACACTGGGGCTGAAAAGGTGAAAGAACATTCCCCGACAGTTTTCATGTTAAGCTTCGGGATTTTAAACAGTTTTTCACTGGAGGAATGGAGGCTGCATTATGGCTGATAAACAGACAGCTTGGCAGAAAGGTGCAGCGGGAGAGATCCGTCGAAATGCCGATAGGTTAAAATTGCAGTTTTGTACTGGCAGCGGAATTTTATGGGCAGCCAGTGCAGCTGCTTCAGTAGAGGCATAACGTGGTCTCTCTTTTGTTTCTGCAAGATGAGACGCGCTGCATTGTATTGAATCATCTGCAAGCATGAAATCTGGTCTGCCAGTACAGAATTGCAATAATTGAGTCTGGACGTAATGAGTGCATTTACAAGTCTTGACGCCACACTTTCTGTGAGATAAGGTCTGAGGGAAGAAATTCTGCGCAGCTCAAGAAAACCAGCTCGGCAGACGCTATGATCATGCATGGAGAGTGTTGAATCAATCGTCACACCCAGATATTTGTCACAGTTCTGGAAGCGAATGCTGCAGTCACCAATGTTTGCGAACTCGCTGTCAATCAGACAAAGGCGAGACTGACTTTTGTTATGTCAGTGTTAACATTAAGTTTGTTGCTAGTCATCCAGGCCAGGACGTCATCTATACAATGCTGTATGCTCATCTTAGCGGAGCTGAAATAGCTAGGCATGCTACTTTTTGACAATTCAATATCGTCGGCATACTTTTGAAAATCACATTCATGGGCGGCAATTAAATCAGACAGAACAAAACAGGCCCTAATATGGAGCCCTGAGGGACTCCACACAACAAAAGACTAGAAGCAGATACTTACTTACGCCTGTCACCCCTACCCGGGTATAGGCCGTCGACGAGAGACCTCCAGCAACTCCTGTCCTGTGCTTCTCCTTCGATTCTACTCCAGGTGGTTCCCAGTCTCTTGATGTCTGCTTGGAGGTCTTGACGCCAGGAGTTTCTTGGCCTACCTCTTTTCCTCTTTCCCTGGGGGTTCCATGACAATGCCTGCCTAGTGATACTGGAAGCTGGCTTTCTCAGACTGTGACCGATCCATCCCCATCTTCTTCGCCCAATTTCATTCTCTGCTGTTATCTGCTCTGTTCTCTCCCAGAGTCTAACGTTGCTGATCTTCTCTGGCCAGTGGATTTTCAAAATTCTACTAAGGCAACTGTTCATGAAGGTCTGTACTCTGTTGACTGTGGTTTTTGTCAATCTCCAAGTCTCTGCTCCATATAGGAGAACTGCTTTTACATTGGAGTTGAAAATCCGGACTTTGGTGTGTTGTGACAGCTCTCTGGAACTCCACACTTTTTTCAACTGGAGAAAGGCTGCTCTGGCTTTACCGATTCGTGCTCTGACATCTGCATCAGTGCTGCCTTTTTTGTCTATGATGCTCCTGAGATAGGTGAAGGACTCCACCTCCTCCAGCAAGCAAGACTGGTTCTTGCCTGGTTGCGTTCAGCCTCATTGTCTTTGTTTTCTGTTTGTGAATGGTGAGGCCCACTTGGGACGAGATGTCAGCAATCCTCGTGGTCTTGTCCTGCATTTGTTGATGAGTGTGGGACAGTAATGCCAAGTCGTCTGCAAAATCGAGGTCGTCAAGCTGTGTCCAGTGTCCACTGTATTCCACTTCGTCTGTGCTCTGTGGTCATCTTCATGACCCAGTCTATGGCCAGTAGGAAGAGGAACGGAGACAGCAGACACCCCTGCCTGACACCAGTTCTGACCTGGAGCTCCCTGGTGAACTGCCCTTCGTGGATCACGCGACATTTCATGCCATCGTAGCTGCTCTTGATCAGGCGGACGAGCTTTGTGGGTACACCGTAGTGTCGTAGGAGTTTCCACAGAGTCTCTCGGTCCACACTGTCAAATGCTTTCTCATAATCCACAAAGTTGACGTACAGCGGGGAGCTCCACTCCAGAGACTGTTCCACGATGATGTGGAGAGTGGCGATCTAGTCTGTACATGATCGGTTCTTCCTGAATCCTGCTTGCTGGTCTCTCAGCTGGGGGTCAACGGAGCTCTTCATTCTCTCCAGGATGATCCTGTTGAAAACCTTTCCTGGTACTGACAGCAAGGTGATTCCTCTGTAGTTGGAACACTTGCTGAGGTCACCTTTCTTGGGAAGCATCACCTCCTCTTCCCAGATCTTTCCAAACAGTGGGTACAGCATCTCCACTGTTGTCTCTAGGTCTGCTTTCAGAGACTCCGCTCGGATGCCATCTGGGCCTGCTGCTTTGCCGTTCTTCAAAAATGCCACTGCTCTTCTGATCTCTTCCTGGCTGGGTCTGTCACAGCTGATGGGTAGGTCGGTCTCTGCCGGCTGGATGTCTGGGGGGTCGGGTGGGCTAGGTCTGTTCAGTAACTCTTCAAAATACTCGGCCCATCTGTCGAGTTGGTCTGCTCTGTCTGCAATAGGCTAGCCTTCTTTGTCTTTTACTGGTCTTTCTGTATGGCCATACTTGCCTGACAATCTTCTGGTAATGTCGTAGAGCTGTTTCATGTTGCCGTTGCCTGCTGCCTTTTCTGCCTCTGCTGCCAGGCTGTCAGTGTAGGCCCTCTTGTCTGCCCTGATACTCCTCTTCACCTCGCGGTTGGCTTCCGAGTATTCCCCCTGTGGCTGCTCTCGTGCGACTGTTGTTGACAACTGCTTTCTTCTGCTTCCTCACTTCTATCTTCTTCAAGGTCTGTGCCGACAGCCAGTCCTTGTGACGGTGTTTCCTGAACCCTACAGTGTCTTTGCAGGTTGAGTTCAGCGCCTCTCTAACTGCCTTCCACTGCTGCTCTGTGGTGACCGCCTCCTCTTCATTTACTAGCTCCTGTAGCGCTTGAAACCGGTTGGACAGCACCAGTTTGAACTCTTCTCTAACTCCAGCTTCTCTCAGGAGGCCTACATTATAGCACTGTCTTCTTGTTGTCTCTGTGCGGCTTTTCTTTAGCTTGAGCTTCATTCTTAAGGTAAGCAGATGGTGGTCGGAGGCGACATCTGCTCCCCTCCTCACTCGAACATCTTGAAGGGATCTTCTAAATTTCTTGCTAATGCAGATATGGTCTATTTGGTTCTCTGTTGTATGGTCAGGTGAGACCCAAGTTGCTTTGTGTATTCTTCTGTGTGGGAAGATGCTGCCTCCAATGACAAGTCGGTTTAGAGCACAAAAGTCTACAAACCTCTCCCCGTTCTCACTCATCTCCGAGCCTAGTCCCTGTCTCCCCATCACCTCTTCATATCCGGTGTTGTCCTCCCCTATTTTGGCATTAAAATCGCCCATGACGATGGTGATGTCTCGCTCCGCACATTTGTCCAAGGCACTCTGGAGTCGGTCGTAGAACTCTTGTTTCTCTTCCTCGTCACTGTCATTAGTGGGCGCATAACACTGGATGATGTTCAGCTTGAGCTTTTTCTTGGTTCTAAAGGCTGCTGTGATAATTCTTGACCCAAGAGGTTCCCAGCCCATCAGCGCTCTCTGTGCCACTGGTGATAGCATGAATGCTACACCTTCTGTATGGGGGGGGGGGGGGGGGGGCATTCTCCTTTTCATGACCTGAATACAGAATCATCTCCCCACTTAACAGCCTTTTCTGGCCAGACTGCGTCCATCTGGCTTCACTGATACCTAGCAGGGAAAGGTTGTACTTTTGCATTTCCGCTGCTATCTGGGCGGCCTTGACGTTCCATGGTCTTGACGTTCCATGTGCCCATGGTTGTATCCCTGGATAGAGAGAGGCGGCTCGGTCCTGTGGCTTCCGAAGACTTCCGGCTTTCACCACAGGACGTCATAAGACTTCTGGTAGAAGAACCTTCCTCCTCCAGGAAAGGAATTACTGTTAGTCTTTTCGTCGGCGTTTTTGTAGCTATTTCCTTTTTTGCAGGGTGGGGAAGCTACCCCCACGCCCAACCCCCTTACTAGGAGGACCAGGGGTTTTCTGTCGGGGTCACCTTCCCTTAGACCATGTTGGTTCACGGCACCTTATTTCATTCGGTGCACCCCTCTCACGAGGGACCCCCTATCCACCACCCAGGGGACGCGCCTCAACGCCATATGGTCCCAACGCGAGGTAGAAGCAGATAGCTGGCCATTAATAACAATAACAGCCTGAGAATGATCCGTAATGTATGAAGTGAACCAGTCCAGGGCGGTACCACGGATGCCAAAGGTCACCTCTGACCTCTTCAGCAAAACAGAATGATCGAGCGTGTTGAATGTTCCGCTGAAGTCCAGCAGAGCAATGAGAGAGACAAGTCTCTCGTCTGCCTTCACTAGCAGACCATCCATGATGCTCAGCACAGTAGTCTTCGTGCTGTGATCCTTTCTGTATGCCGACTGATGCATTTCTTAAAGACCGTTTCAGGCATTGTAGCAGTTTCAAAACAACCTTCTCCAAAATCTTTGAAATAAACGGAAGGTTAGAGATAGGTCTAAAATGATTCAAATCGTTTGGGTCCAGTCCAGGCTTTTTCAAGAGTGGTGTCACAACAGCATGTTTAAACTGAGTAGGCACTGCACCTGTAGAGAGAGAAGCATTAACTATGGTGGTAATCATTGGGAGGAGATCATTGATACACTGTTTCATGAGGGACATGGGCATGGGATCAAGTACACAGCTCTTTGTTGGTTACTTCATAATAAGTTCATGGATCTCCTGCTCAGTCACTGGCTCAAAACGAGACGGTGAAGGGCCATTATACACACCAAACATACACACAAATTAGACATGACGTAATTTTTATCTTATTACTTCAATTGTGAGAGGTTTAGGCCTGCCCGCCTTTGACATGGACAAGCTATTAAATTCGCCCCACCGTGACCCATCCTAAAATGTCCCTTCTATAAATAGATTAGAAAGGACTTAAAAACAAACTTGCACACTTCTTGTCTATTGTCTTACCGAGCATGGTCATGTTGTCTCGTCAGAGGAGTCAGCGGCGACAGAGGAGGCATGGCGTGGTGCCGGTCGCAGCCCTGGTTTGCAGATCTGGAGAATTGTGGTAGGTTATATTGTGTTTCCATACTTGATGAATATGGGGGGGGGGGGGGGGTGGGGGGGGGGTGGGGGGGGGGTGGGGGGGGGGGGGCGTAGCATACCCAGTTGGGGTCCAAATTTGTTCATACTCTTTTTGGTGCCCAGTCGTTTAAATCACTTTCATGGTGGACAAAAGGTGTTAAGCCCTAAACTTTTATTGTTTTTTATCAAACTGCAAATAAATTAACTATGCATAATGCATGTATTTCAAGGACAGTGTCGGCTTAACGCATTTAAACCCATGGCCTCATTTCCCAAAGTTTGAAGGTGCTACTTAAAGACTATGTACCTGTTGCAGGTGATGGATCGACCATGATAATTTAAGGGTAGTGCCAGATGAGCTTGGCGCCTGATGGCGCCAAGCTCATCTTCACAACTCTTAATTTATCATGGTCGATTCATCTCCTGCCGTAAGGCGTTGGGGCTAAATGGGTTTGTGGGTTGAGTAATGCTCGTTTCTGTTTATCTTATTATATGTGTGCTGGTCTGTAATTTTGGACCTTACAGCTTCAGGCTGTAAGGTCCGAAATCACAAACCTGCACACAGTTAAACATATTTCTGCAAATGTATGAATTATGTGTGTTTACCATTATTTTTTGTGTTACAGAAATTCAAGGTTGAGAGCTGGCCAAAGGAGGACTATGGAAAGTTTTACTCTGGTGATTCCTACATCATCCTGAATGTATGTAATATCCCTCTAAGAAGCTTATTCAATTGAACACTGGAAAAATGTTGCATCTTCAAATGAATACCAGACACCAAGTATTATATTTTATTATTTTCCAGTGTTCATTTGAGGAAGCGCTTTTGTTAATTGTTTGCCCTCATTTTTAACTTGAAGAAACAAAACTGTTTTTACTAAATCTTTTCAGTCATTAATGCTTCACTACTAAAACATGATGAGCAATATGCATTAGGCATAAATTCTCATTTACCACTCCCCCCCACACCCCCCCCCTCCCCCCTCCCCTGTAGTTGCGGGATCCATGCCCCTTGCTGCTCCATTCATGTCAGTGTGCCTCAGGTAGAAGAGGTTGTCTTTTGATGAAACTGAGCATGAGGGTTTTAAGATAAGACAGGGTTTAGCGGCTGATAGTAAAAGTTTGCTGTTTTTGTTTTTATCCTTTTAAGTAACTTTTTAATCTGAAGAATTTTTAATATTGATGTATTATGTTTTTCACTTTTGCGTGATAGACGTACAAGAATGAAGGTGAAGATGAACTGCAGTATGATGTGCACTTCTGGATCGGGAAGGAGAGCACCCAGGTTTGTTGTTTTACATTTGCTATGGCATGTTTGTCACAGAAGTGACTTAGTGTAGTAAATCCGTATTGAACTTTTGCCTGCGAGGGATTTCAGGCAAAACTTTAGTCAGCAGTAGCGCCGGCTAGTTGAATGGTTAGATTGTTTGTGTAAAATGTATACTTTTTTCTGGACACAGTTATGGGTATTTGTGTTCCATGTACATGTAAATCAGAACATTTTTTTCAACAACCACACTTCTGAGAGATCAACTGTCATTAAAGACCATCATTTATGTGGCTTTAGCCACCTAAATGATAGTCTTTAATGACAGGTGACACATTTTGCCCATCAAGACTTCTCTTGAAAGAGGCACCTATCTTGTAAGAACAATTTATTCTTGCGAAAAGGGTGGTTGCTGAAAACAGGTTGTACTGTAAGAGATTTGTTGTGTTTGTTTCCAGGATGAGTATGGCACAGCGGCCTATAAGACTGTTGAACTGGACACGTTTCTCAATGACCTGCCTATTCAGCACCGCGAGGTCCAGGGACATGAGTCTGAGCTTTTCAAAACCTACTTCAAGTCTCTCACGTTAGTACTTTCTCGCAAAAGGTCCTGTTTTCCCTCAAGTCCACACACTGGCACACAGGGAATACTGTTGCTACATTTTGAGATCTTACAGCCTTGAGTGCGACATCGGCTACTGGCGATCCGCTCACAGCTGTGCGCAGGCTAACTTTGTCCCAATGGCGTTGTGCTTAAACATTTTGTGTATCTGTTTGGTACCCTGAATCTGTTATTTAATGACCCATTGTCTGTTCTTAGCCTAACTAGATATAGTGCACTGTACATCTACTATGGCATGAAAAAACATAATGAATGATTTATTTCATTCTGTTGTTGCACTGCAACACATCCTCTTGTCAATTGCTGTTTATTAATGTACTTATGTTGTTGTTTGTTGACCATTCTGCCCTCTGATCAGTTTGTAAGGGCTGTGCAGCCTAAAAGAATAAAATCTCTTTGACTTTGACAATTTACCTGTGTGGGGCTGCATTAATTCATTAAATCCTGAGAATGAAATTGTCTTTTTTTTTTTAAACACCCTTTGAGGTCTATGTCACAGTTCTGGAGACAGATCGACCATGACAGTTTAAGGGTGGTGTCAGAAAAGCTTGGTGCCTCTAGACACCAAGCTATTCTGACACCAGCCTTGAACTATCTTGGTCAATCCATGTCCTGTCTTAGCGGCTCAGAGCTTTATGAGTTAAATCATAATTTGTGTGTGTACAGGTACATGAAGGGTGGTGCGGACTCTGGGTTCCGTCACGTCACTCCTGAGGAGTACAAATCCCGCCTTCTGCATTTCTCCGGAGCCCGCAGACACATTACCGTCAAAGAGGTGAGGAAAGGATATAGACATGCTTATTGTCCCTCTAGATTAGTACACACTTTGACCTGTTCAGCCCAGATACACCACAACATCTATTAAATCGACTGTGGTGTTTAGGGGTTGTATCAGCGTAGTATTTATTGTTTAGCCCATACAAAAAGTAGAAGATTCTGTTTGAATAGACAAATGTGGTTTTGGAGACAGCTGAAGAATACCGTAATTAAACCCTTCACTGCCAGTGGATGTAGATTGTTTTTCAAATCATTCTATATTCAGCATCAGAGACCCCATTCCTCAAAAGAACATGGATAAAATAAAAGTAGTTTCAGCAAGTGGCATAGATCCCTATAAGCCCCCGCAAATGCGAATGTGTGTTCATGAGAATCTATGCGTCTTGCAGTTGGGTGGTATTCAGATTTTCTTGGCAATGAAGGGGTTAATCATGAATTTGCTGAATTCCCCAATCACGACCCAGCTAATCACTACTCCCTTGTTTAATTTTCTGAGACCAGTCAACAGGAATTAACTGTATTTTGTCGTATCCATTTTAGAAGATGGACAGTATTTTGATCAGATACATACCAAAGGGAATACGTGTTGTCAAATACTCTGGTATGAACATTGTTACCCATGTTAGTCTTCTTATTTTCTAGGTGCCTTTGAACAAAGACCGTGTCAAGTCTGATGACGTCTTCATCCTTGACCTTGGTATGAACATTTACCAGTGGAACGGTGCTGGTAGCAACAAGGATGAGAGATTCAAGGTAGGTTGACTTGCATATTGTTGTTGAGTCTGTAAACGTAACCATGTAACCAAAATGAAGGGGAGAGCATTAAAAGAGTGTGCCCCCGAACTGGGAGGTGTGATGACCAGACTGTTCCAGCACCTCACTGTGTCCCTCGTACGTGGCGCTCCTCGACGATCATGCCATTGCCCAAGAAGCCAGGCGCAAAAGAATTAAAAGATTTCAGGCCTGTGGCCCTAACCTCTGTGCTGTGCAAGTCAATGGAGAGGGTTGTGTGCAGCCAACTGACCGCCGCTGTGGCCGATCACATGGATCCGCTCCAGTTTGCGTACAGACCGCGCAGGGGGGTGGAGGACGCGTGCCTTAATCTTCTTGACGCGGTCTGTCGCCACCTGGCAACCAGACGCGCATTCTCTTCATGGACTTCAGTAGTGCATTTAATACTATTGAGCCATTTCTGTTGCTGCAGCAACTACTGGAGCTTGAGGTGAACACCAATCTCGTTCTGTGGATTAAGGCGTTCCTGTGCGATCGACCACAGCGGGTGGGTCTGAGGGTCTCCGAAACAAGTGTCGGGCCATGTGAGTCTTCTAGATCCCCTGTCTCGGCCGGCTTACCTGACAGAATGGTTCCATCTACTGATGGAATGGTTCTGTCGGGGGAGCTGGTGCTGAGCACGGGTGCGCCACAAGGTTGTGTATTGTCGCCTGTACTTTTTTTCATATACACCAACCAGCTCCAGATCAACACAGCCCTACTAAAGCTGATCAAATATGCAGATGACATCGCTCTCGTGGCCAACTTGAAAGACGAGGCCACCTTGTCACAGTATTTTGCAGCCGTCGATGACGTTGCCCAGTGGTTTGATGACAGCTTTCTACAGCTGAATGTCGGGAAAACTGAAGAGATGGGGCTGGGTGGGGGACGGGTGAGGGAGGGTAAGAACTTGCTAAGGAAGCCTCTGAAAATCAAAGACCAGCAGGTGGAGATGGTTCCCGCCATTAAGTACCTGGGCACCGTCATTGACAGCAACATAACATTCACAGCAAATGCTGATCACGTGTACAAGAAAGCCCAGCAAAGACTGTACCTTCTGCGTAAACTGAGGAGTTTCAGCGTTTCTCCAGACATCCTGGTGACTGTGTACAGGTCTCTAGTAGAGAGTATCCTTGCCTTTAACATTGTCTCGTGGTATGGCCACATGACTGTTAAGGATAGGGCACGGCTGTCTAAAGTTGTCAACCAAGCCAGCAAAATTGTTGGTGTAAAGCTGCCATATCTGTCGGACCTGTATCACCGAGCTGTCCGGAGGAAGGCTGTAGAGATCACCACAGATCAAACACATCCTCTTCATG
Source organism: Semisulcospira habei (assembly GCA_036245525.1). Classification (NCBI taxonomy): domain Eukaryota; kingdom Metazoa; phylum Mollusca; class Gastropoda; family Semisulcospiridae; genus Semisulcospira; species Semisulcospira habei. The sequence goes on from BTPG01000003.1 coordinate 166,119,005, forward strand.
ACCAGTTCCAACTGCTGCCCTCGGGACGCCGGTACAAAGTGCCGCTGGCGCGAAGAAATGTGTACAAACGATCCTTCGTGCCATCGGCTGTCACTGTGATAAGCTCTGATAGTGTTAAGAGATGAGGCCTGATGTTATCTATGCACTGACAAATAAGAATGCGGTTTTATGTATTACTTTTTCTTTTATTAATTATTTTAAATCCATCCCATTATAATGTGTGTGTGTGTGTGTGCGTGCGCGCGCGCGAACGAGAGAGAGAGAGAGAGAGACAAGAGAGTGAGAGACCATAGAGTGAGAGACCAGAAGCTGGGACCCTCGTGAGCCGCCCTATTAGAGAGGCTGGTTATGGTCCTTTCCGATGACTGAAACCAAAAGCTGTGATAAGTTGTGATAGCAAGGTACGGTGATAGAGGGAGTTGTGATAATGTGATTCAAGGGATCAACAGAATGCGATTCGGCAAGGATTTTAGATTCTAACAGGTTGGGGAGGGATTTTATATAAATTATGTGTTTAATTGCTTGTTCATGTTTGTGAGCCAAAGACAAATTTCCATTTTATACATATATATTTAATGGACAATAAAGATTTTTGAATTTGAATTGAATTTGAATTGTCCAAATAAAATTATATTACCGCTTGCACAATTGACATCAAGCAAATAGCAGAAAAAACTATCTTGAATATGTACCAGACTACTTCTTGGAAATTGTAAATTTGACAGGTATTTTGTTATATAACCTCACAACCACCATCTCCCCCCCCCCCCCCCCCCCCCCCCCCCCCGCCCCCCCCTCAACCCCCCATCTTCCCCACCCCGTCCCTCTATGGGGGGTGGGCGGAGTATTCTTCCTTTCTATTAGTAACATGAATAAATAAAAAGATTGAAAGGATTGATGACTTTTCTTTAACGGTCGTATTATTTCAGGCCATGCAGTATGTACAGGCACTCAGATCAGAACGAAACGGACGTCCTGAGACGGAGGTCTTTGAAGAGGGCTCTGGAGCTGCTGTAAGAATTTTTGGTTTTGGTTTTTGTGTGATAGCAAAGGTACGTCATCTTTGGTAGACTTTAACATAAGCATTTTCTAGGAGGCTGTTCAAACCATTCTATGTTGGTTTATCTTATTTTAGTTACCAATATTTCTCTTCAGGCAAGAAATGTTCCTGCAAATTCAGACAGGTTCTTGACCCATTTACATTTTAACCCCATGGTTGAATTTCCTAAATTTTGGAGGTGTCAACTTGGGTGGCCCACTTACTGGTACAGTGGAGTCCGCTTAACACGAATTTCTGGGGACACGGAAAATCACTTCATGTTAACCGTATTTCGTGTTAAACAATATGGCCTCAAAATTGATCACGGCCCTCCCGTCAAGGAAAAAGTGTAAGAGATGCGTGTATGAATGAGTACGAGGTTAAAAGTGCACATTATTGTACTATATATGCTTACATTACGTTCAGCTCACTAGGAAAACACAAGGATATGTGTACAGCTCACGTAGTTAATGTAAAATTCATCAGGTAAAATCCATAGTAAAGTAAAAGCAACACGGGCATCTGGCATCGGTAAAAGCAACACAGTCAAAGTCATTTAAAAAAACGGGCCATGATCGAAGTCAGTCTTGCGTTATTGACAGCCCGTGTAGAGAGACAATCGTGGATCTCATTAATCTTGTTTTTTCACTTCAAGCGTAGTCGACTTCTGTTTTACCTTAGGGATAGCCGTGATCGGTAGTTAACTGAATTGAGGGAGTGTTGGTACACGAATGATGCATGAATTCAGTTCAGAAACACTAGCCAATGAGAAGACGGATTACAGCGACTGAAGGCTATTCAGCCAATCACAGGCTAGAGTTCGTTCATGTGTCGTGTGTACTACAGCACGAGAGCGACACGTGCAGTGCCCCTTTCATGAATCGGTTTTCGGTGTTTGAGACTGGAATGTGTGTTCGTGTTAAACAGGTGAATAATAGTGAAATTGCTCTGGTCGGGAACCGAAAACAGCTTCGTGTTAAGCGAAATTTCGTGTTAAGCATTTCGTGTTATCAGTGAAATTTTAATACATAATAAGAAGGCCATCAGCCGGGAATGCAAAAGCGGTTCGTGTTAACCGGAAATTCGTGTTAAGCGAGTTCGTGTTAACTGGACTCCACTGTACACAGGTTTGAATGTAACAAAGAAAGAAAGAAAGATGCTTCTGAGAAACAAGGACAAAACAGTTCAACTGTTTTGTTGATGTTTTACCTAAGCATGTTGCTTTCCTTCTTGCTTGTTTGTTGTTGTATTATTCTTGGATAATTTTGTCTTTGTTTTAACCTTCATCTTGACAGTTATGTCTTTGGTCTGTATTTCTGATAAGTTTGACATGTACTTACTTATGAGTGGTGTTTTTGCAGCATGTATTCTTTGATGCCCTGACTGATGATGATGACGATGATGATGATGATAAGGAGTTTGAGGCAGCCGATAAAGACACTGAGCTGTTTAGGTAAGATTACACAGTTATGTCCTGTCAGCATTCCATCTACAATCAACTTCGCTGATAACGTCGGCTTTAATAAAAGCGTAATTAACAACTCTTTTGAGAGGTTCTGCCCCTACGATTTCTGTGTAATTTACTTTGCATATAACTAACTAAGGATGTAACAACAACAATGTTTGGGTTCCTAAGGCCACTTCGTTCTATCTAAAATTTACTGTAGTAACAATACAACATTAATAACAATGTAGTGTTATATCATACAAACATTGAACTGGTATGAGTTCACAATGACAGCTTCTCCAGTTTCAACATTCTGTTTAGTATCGGTGAGTTGGTATACCTTGCCCTGTGCTTAGGTGACATGCACCAGCGGCACCATTTTGCTATTTTCGCACCTGACTAGTTGCTCGGACCGGTCCTGTGCACCCGATCAGTTTAGAGTTTGCTCTCTGCACTTGTAATAAGCAATCTCGGAGAAAGAATCGCGTGACGTTTGATTGCTGCAAAATAAGATCAATATAGTATAAACCCTTTCCCATATGCAATTCGTCAATAATGCATCCTTATGCAAGCACCACGAAACATTACACAATTTGGCAGAATTGAAAAATAGCTTTTTTCCTCAATAGTGGTGATTTTGCAACATCTGCGTCGCTTTGCGATAGAAAGCCGTAGTACGAGACGAGTGCACTACAATAGACTTGATTCAGGAATACACAACTGCTGACGAGAATGAACTGCCCCTGGAGACCTATCTTTTTCCATTTTTCCAGTAGGGACGTATGTTGTCCTCGAACATTTTATGTAGGGGGGGGGGGGGGAAGCTAAAACCAGAAACGAACCGTTTTTTGAATGCGATCACAATCTTCCACAAGTATGTACGAGACCACACTACAAATGCAGAAGCCTACCTGCATGCGCAGTTGTGGTGCACAGGACCATTTAGTAACAGTGTGTAAACCATATTGTGTTTATTGGCACAGGGGATGGCTCAGTCAGAGATTCCTTGCACACAGAACCATTTAGCCCCACAGCTCCTCAGGAGTCTATTTAGTAACAATGTAATGAAAATCACACTTTGTCCCTCATGATTCAGTCAGAGATTTTTTTGCATGCGAAATAATTTAACTAAATTGTGCACACATGCAGCCACTGGGGCTTTAAAAAGTACTGGCGACTGCATTTACAAGGGGGTTAACGAGCCCCCCTCTCCTGCCCCTATTGTTCTGTGACTGCTTTCATAACCTTTTGGTTGTGGAAAATAAATATCGTAAACATTGAATATGCCAGGGGACCTAAATTTGTTTTTTGTTACATGTATACGTCAAATTTGTTAAAGCAGAAAGTAGAAAGAGTGTAGGCTTTTGACAAAGTGTTGTGTTATATATCTGATCTTGTTACCAGTTAACTTTACTGTGATGTGTTTGTGAAGTGAATGGGAGAGAATTAACCCTTATCATTCGGAATACACCAGTGTGTGAAATAAGTTTGACTAAAATAGTTCAAGGGTAGTGCCAGAATAGCTTGGCGCTTCTAGGTGCCAAGCTATTCTGGCACCACCCTTGAACTAAAGCCATTGGTCTATATCCTTATCTGTAAGTACTATAATGTAGCTTGCATATGGCAGTGTACAAATTTGAAGCTTTTAGCCTCAGCATGATATGGGTAAAGGTGTGGATTGCCTGAAGAAAGTGCAATTGTTACACTTTGACTGCTGATTTGGTAGGACAACAGAACGGTGAATCCCAAATAGCTGCTGACCCAGTTATGGTTAATTGTAATTACAGTTGTACAGATATGTGTACATTAACCTGTTCAGTCCTGACACAAGAGACGGATGGAACATGCCAAACTAATCCATCACGACTCTTGAATGGTCATGTATGTTTAACTCACACAAGATGTGCCACAATTGACATATTATGGCATAAACTAAGCCTGCTATCTGAAAGCACTGGTCATGTCTTTGAAACAATGACAGATTCAGTAATTAGCCTGTTATGTGCCATTGGCCACAAATTTTATTTTTTAACTCTTTGTTCATTTAACACTAAAGAATCTCAGCCATCGAAAGAACATGGATACAAAATGGTTTTAGAGGCATTGATTCTCATGAGCCCCATGGTGTTCAGTTCAGCAGTGAATGGGTTAATAACCCTATCTGATCCAACAAAACACATGTAAATGAAGCCAGTAAGAGGTAAAGTACCTCACAATTTAGTGCATCCGCAGAGAGCTCATGAGGGTTTTTACCTTTTAAAATTGGATTGTCTTCACATTTTCCCAGCGGTTTTGAAATTACTTCATTGAAACCATGGCAATTCAACCTCAAATGGATCAAAACCTGTGTCGAGTGACTACCCTTATGTGAGATTGCCTGTCATGTATTAAAGACCATCATTGAGCTGGCTGTGCAGGCTGTAGTCACCTAAATGATGGCCTTTCATGATGGGTGACAACTTTGCCCATCCAGCCTTCTCTTGAGAGAGCACCTGTCCTTTAAGACCACTTTCTTTTGCAAAATGGGAGGTCGCTCAAACATGTTCCACTGTAGCCACATCCATTTAATGCATGTAAATTGGTCAGCAAGGGGCAGAGAACATCATGAGGCCTCTTTGAGTCGGGTAGTGAGCACATTTTCCTGGCAGTGAAATGATTTAAATGATTGTTTGCAGATTGTCTGATGCCAGTGGTAACATGGATTTCCGCCAGGAGAAGAAGGGAACTGTCAACTCTGCTGATCTTGACACAAAGGTACAGATAAACTTTACATAACAAACATTTGTTGGAAGAACTCTTTGACAGTTTAGAAACACCGGCAAGACTATGGAACAGAACAGTTAAGGACACAAGCGACAATATATAAACACTGTGCTAGCCTAATGCAATGTTTGATGACAGGCTGTCAATGTGTAAGCATCATGTGGCCAACGGTGCCTGTTTATCCGACAGTCAACTGTCGGTTATTTGTTGCGCTTTTAAATGTCACAATGTGTGTATTGATTGAGGATGAAAGTTTGTGAAAGAGACATGATGATTTAGAAGCCACAGTTTGATTTGTTGTATGATAATGCTCATGCACATTTTGTACCAGATAAATTGTAGTTTTCCATCATCAGAAAAAGAGATCAGTACATGATAACACAAGAACAGTGTGTGCTGCGCTTGAATAATCCATTACATCTCGAGGATGATTTTTAAAACAAATTTGCTATTTTCCTACGATTCGAAGGTACATTACAGATTACAGGTTAGATCAACCATTTAAGTTCAAGGATGGTGCCAGAATAGCATGGCGCCTCAGGCGGCAAGCTATTCTGGCACCACCCTTGAACTATCATAGTCAAATTTATTTCAAGTACTAGTGTATCAGGATTAAAGGGGTTAAGGAGGCATTTTTCGCTAAATCATTGGCTACATGACGCAGACATCCAACTTATGAAGATAGCATGAAAGATGTGCCACATTGGGATATCTTGTGGCAAGTGAAGTTAGCATGCGAGATCTGACACATATACGCAGCAGATGAATTATGAAGTTAGCGATTGAGACATACTGCATATGAGCAGTCCACTATCTGCAGTGAAAAGATTTGTTTGTATGTCTACAGGATGTGTTTATTGTGGACACCAAAAAAGCTTTGTATGTGTGGATCGGCAAGGGCACTTCAGCAGGAGAGAAGAAGAACGCCATGCAGTATGCTCATGTGAGTTGGCTAATTTCTTGTTTTTTTTCCTTAAGTTATATCCCTAGATTTACTGATGGCAGTGAATTGGGAGAGACAACCAGTGCAGGTAGCATAATGTAATGTAATATATATATCCATTCACTCCACAGACATACCTAATGAAGACGGACCATCCTCTTCTCCCCGTCACCTGCGTGCCTGAGGGTCGTGAGACCAAGGATTTCCGCACTGCAGTCGCTGCATAAGGCAAATATTTTTCCTCCGTGAGACCCAAAATAAAAGGCAAGCACTTTTTTCACCCAAACGTTTTACATTTATGTCAGTTTTGTCCTAAGCTACCGGTAGTAGGCACAACCTGTCTGAGATTATTTACATTGTATTGCTTTTATGATCAAGCAGTTTAGATCATTGTACGCGTTTGTTTATTTTTTTCCATATGATCATGCAGATTTGTCTAGTTTTTGGTATCAGTTGATAAAATACATGCATAGTCATTTTAAACATTTCAATCTTGTTTAGCATGTAACAAGTACTGAACTCTTGCCTCTGTGTATGCACCTTGTAGCCAGGATGCTTTTAAGTAGTGTTTTTCTCTTGGTACCTTAACCTGCATTTCCTTTTAAGTTAGCTTGTCTCTTCACTGCTGAGCTTGCTTTAAACTGCCAAGTATATTGTACACTTTGTGTGTGTGTTATTGTTATGGTACATGATAAACTCTGGGAATTTTCAGATTTGTTGCTGAAGACCATTTGGTTCAGATTTTTATATATTTTTGTTCACAAGTTTATGAAAGTGTTTGTATTTGACTTGAAAAACCACACGTTGGAAAGTTTTTACAGTACGTACAAGCATTTTTGCTTTTTAACCTTCAATCACACTTTTCTTACTGCTACACTGTGTCCGCTTTAGTTTGCATTTTTCAATTTGGGTTTTAATATTGTCCCTTTACCACCACGAACAGTATGATAAGATTTTTTTTTCCGCTTTGCATGCTGCTACTTTCCAGAATCTTCATGAACACAATAAACAAACAGCATGTGTGCTGGTCTGTGAATTCGGCTATGTCTGTAAGGTCCAAAATCACAGACTGGCACACTACTTTACCACTTTAGACGATATAGTTTTTGCCTGAGTGTACTCTTTTAGCTTGTGAGATTATGTTGAGCAAGTTCAGTATTGCAAACTTAGCTTTTGGTCTCTTGCTTGTTATGCGCTTTTTCTTTGGTCTAATTGCTGAAGTTTATAGATTTTTGTGGTAATTATTTTGGAATAGAAATCGGTTTACCATGATTCTGTTTTTCCAGACTGTTCACACAGGCTAGCAAATTTAACCCATACAGCCCTGACGCACTACAGCAGGAGATGGGTTGACCATGATAATTCAAGGGTAGTGCCAGATTAGCTTGGCGCCTGTTGGCGCCAAGCTAATCTGGCACTGCCCTTGAATTATCATGGTCGATCCATCTCCTGCAACAGGTGCATAGTCGTTAGATGACGCCTTCAAAATTTGGGAAATATGTGCGTCAGGTTGAATGAGTTAATTGTTTGTTCAGCATCAGTACCTGCCCATGCATAACAGTGCCTTATGAGAGTTTTTGGGCAGCAACTTAATAGATGTGTAGCCAAGAATTGATTTATCTCATTCAGCCCGGGGCGCAGGTATTTCCCAAATTTTGGAGGTGTCATCTAACGACTGCACCAGTTGCAGGAGATGGATCGACCATGATAATTCAAGGGTAGTGCCAGATTAGCTTGGGTCCGACAGGCGCCAAGCTAATCTGGCACTACTCTTGAATTATCATGGTCGACTCATCTCCTGCTGTAATGCATCAGGGCTGAATGGGTTATGAGGATTTTGAACAAAGTTTTGAATGCGACATCACAAATCCATGACAGTGATACAATATAGTACTTATTTTTTGTTATATTTTGTTGCTGTTAAGGTTTAAGTTCGTACAGTTGAACATTCATTCATGATTGTTCAACTTCTGAAATATGCTGACATGTATATTGTTTTGTTTTTAAAGTTTGTCATTGTTTTGTTTACTTAATACGCATTCTGCGATGATACATTTTGTAAGGTTTTGTTAGGAGTTAATGGTACCACTGTCATATTCCGAAGCGTTTTACCAAAGCAGAACCAATATAATGCTCAAGATTTGTATTGTGCCTGACATGCATTCCTGCCTAAATATGAATTTCACTCAGATTTAACCCTTTGGCTGTCGATAGCGGTTTTTAGCCGGAATCATCGCAATGAAAAATGTTATTAACAGCTGTAGGGTTAAAATACAGTATGAGACAATTCTTTCTGTCGTGGTGCATTGCAATTTAACCCCATTGTGCATGCCGCCACCAATACTGTTCATAGTACTGGTGGTTTCATGAACAAGGGGGTTAAAGAAGTGATGTAAGGATTTATCTATGAACTCGTTCAAGGTGCCTTGCATCAATAGCTGCGGAGTGCTTGGAAAGAGTTTAGACTGATAATAGGAGAATTTTCCCTGTAGTAATGGTCTTGAAGAGGTCATTGTACGGATAGCATCTACACAGAAACATCCCCATACTTATCTTAAGCCCCTAGTACATGTATGCAGCCATAGGAATTGTTTACAGTACTGATGGCTGCATACACAAAGAAGGTTGACTTATATGTGCCTACGGATTTGAACGAACTGTTTGGTACTTCATTTTTGTTTTCAACAGAAACAAAAATTTTTGGTTTGAACCATACACATGTAAAACAGATTTATCTGTACGGTGCGAAAGTTATATAATGTAGTCTTCCTCTCCATATTGTGGAGCACTTGCGTCATTTTTTGATGGCATCATCATTTAACAACAAGAGTTATTCTATTAACTATGCTGTGCAGCTGTTTTGATAGTGGTCTTTACAGTTTTCAGCTCCAATTGATTTTCTTGTCTTGAGGAAAAACAAATCCAGAGACCTGTGCCCAAGGGTCAGTTACATCAATGAGCTTAGTCCTGCGCTAGCCACTAAGCAAGGTATTCCGCTATGGCGGAACACCTTGCATAGTGGTTGGCGCAGGACTAAGTTCATTTATGCAGCTAACCCCTGATGTATTGTTACAGCTACCTAATCTGTATTTACAATTTTGCTTTTATCATCATTTTAATTTTCTAATTCTAGTCTTAAAATAATGCTAAATGAATGACCACTTATCTTGAAAGACCATGTGATATATACTGTATGTGCATCCATGATTTTAGCATGACATTTTAAAAACTGCAAGCACATCACATTGAAAGTTGTTCAGACTGAACTGTTGTTCAGGTATTTTTTAAAAGTTTTCCCCCATTTTTGGTTTTGTTTATTATTTTAATTAGCTATATACAACTGTAATAAATTGTAACACTGTAAACTTTGTCTTTTTTCCCTGCAAGAGTGTCGCTATGCCAACAAAGTAGGAATTAACCATTAGGATGGGCAGCTGAATGGGTGATTTGATTGATTTGATTTGATTCATTGATTCAAGGATTCATTCATCCATTCATTCATTATGTTAACAAATAGCATTCTTTGTGAAGTTCACAAAATTTTGGAGTTGTCCCGTGAAGATCGCATTACAGTTTTGTCATGGCTCAAACGTGATAGTTCAATGGTTGTGCAAGAGTAGAGGCACCAACCTAGTCTGGCGCCACCCTTGAACTATCAAGGTCGATCCATTACCATCTGTTGTTAGCTGTCACTAGTGTCGGAGCTGACCTGGTCAACAATTTCACCAACATGTACCTGTCCCTTAATTGGCTCGCTGAACATACCAAACCCGTATTAGTCGATCATTGATCCTAGGGGAGATCACCAGTCATTGACCTTTTGCCTGTCGGTAGCGCTTTATGTCGCGATGATTCCAGCAGGAATCATCGCGACAAAAAGCACTACCGACAGCCAAAGAGTTAAAGACCGCCCTATAGGTGACCACAGCCACTTAAATGATGGTCTTTAACTCATTCAACTCCGACACGCCATGTCCAGACATGGATTGAGCGTGATAGTTCAAGGGTTGTGCCAGAAAAGTTTGGCGCCCATAGGCGCTAAGCTATTCTGGCACAACCCTTGAACTATCCCGCTTGATCTGTTTCCAGAAGTGTAATAGTCTTCAGGGGGCAACTTAAAAATTTGCGAATTTCGGTCCTGGAGCAGAATGTGTTAATCAGGACAGGTGACACTTTTCGCCCTAATCCTCTTGAGTGTCCTATTAAGAGTATTTCTTTTCCTACGGGTTCTACAATACAGCAACTATACTGCACAGGCCATCAGATAGATCTCGTAGCTCTCACACATGTACTACGGAGTGTCTAGTATGAGAGTGCTGCGATCGATCGGTTGACGTGTGCACTGAACAACTCAAAATCAGCGTTTAAAAAAAAAAGGACGAGACCGAAAGGCAAATAACAGTATTTATATTTATTACCTTTTTCAATAGGTTAAAATTTCAGCAAGTGAAAATGTTACAAAGTTGTCAACAAAATGAACACACCACACAAGTTGCGACGTTCCAATAATTATAAGACGATTAAAACTCACAATGAAAAAACACGAACCGATCAAATGGAAAACAAAGCTTAAATCAAAGGCAAGTGAAAAAACAACACTTAAAAATTGTTCATTTCTTGATGCAGTATCACATGTTCACGAATGGTTAATTAGATTAATTGTGTTTCAAACAGGCCACAGAAATGCGAACGCATCATGTGCTGGTCTGTGATTTTAGACCTTACGGCTGGAAGCTGAGGTCCAAAATCACAGACCAGCACATTTACAATTCACGAGACTGACAGCGTACATGAAATACACTGGAAAAAGTACAATCATATGTTAATCACTGAAATAGTGAGAAAGTTTCCAAGAAATGTGGAAGATTATAAGTGACTGCCAAGCTTGTAAAATGCAGAGAATGACCCAACGGAGAAAGAAACGCGCTTAGAAAAGACAATTACACTACACTTTATTAATATTTCGGGTAAAGAAGGGCATTTACCCGAAATATTAATAAATTGTAATAAATAAATATTTCGGGTAAATACCCTTCTTCAAAATAGACGAGCAAACAAGTAGAGATCAGTCGCTACTTATCTAATCAGCGAAGAAGGAATGTGACAACTTATAAGATAAATAGCGACTGATTTCTACGCAGTGTTTGTTTATCAGTTGCCACATTCCTTCTTCGCTGATGTGATCAGTAGCGACTGATCTCTACTTGTTTGCTTGTCTATTTTGAAGAAGGGTATCTACCCGAAATATTAGCAAATTGTGTTGTAACTGTCTTTTCTAGGCGTGTTTCTTTCTCCGTTGGATTCCTCTTCTGAAGACTAAGCACCCGGCCTCAGTTGCATGAGTAAGCTTAGTCCTGCGCAAGCCACTTAGCAAGGTGCTCTACCATAGCGGAGCACCTTGCTAAGTGGCTTGCGCTGGACTAATATGTCGCATGCAACAGGCCCCCAGTGCGTAAAAAGCCGGCTGTGCGTGGACCGACAGCTGCTGACTTGGGCGCGATAATCTTTAGCAGACTCGGCGGGTCTCTTCCTATATTATTTTTAACACCGACGAAGTTTGACGCAAGAATATTTGACATTCACTGAGCTCGTATGTAATATAGGAAGTGGTGCGATTCATTTTCTTGTGTCAGCCTTCGTTTGTGATTGTAAATACACATGTAATATTACTGTACACAGGCGCTGATGTATGGAGTGTTGATTTATTCATAACAGCTTTCTCGGGTGAGCCCTCGGGCGAAACAAATTCGAGCGTCGGTTTAGAGTCGGCTTACTTGGCTAGTGAGGGCACAGGCATGATCGATCACCTCTTAACACAGGTAGCAGTGAAAAGATGTTTACTACTAACCATGTTGAGGTGATTGATTACACAACGATCATCACGTGTTATGCCCTTGAGTGACGGCTCGAGTTTGGAAAGCTAATGTCACATCAAGTTAGTACGCACGAGCGCCTTAAACGTAACGACAGCTGTGCTTGTGACCATTAAGTTGTCCGAGGACGCCTCCCGAAAAATGTACGGAATCCTTATAATTATGGGCCCGACAGCACAAGATTCAAGAAATTATTCCATTGTCCCCTCAAACGACTCCCAATAATCACCACTGAACTCATTTAGCCCGACGGCCGTATTTCTCAAATTATGGAGGCGTCATCCAATGACTGCACCAGTTGATGGAGATGGATCGACCATGATAATTCAAGGGCAGTGCCAGATTAGCATGGCGCCTGTCGGCGCCAAGCTAATCTGGCACTATCCTTGAATTATCATGGTCGACCCATCTCCTGCTGCTGCGTGTACTGTAAGCATAGACAACACTCCAAACATCTCCCAAACGCCCGGCAGGGCTCACCAGGTCCTATGCCTCTTCAGTGAAGATGTTGGTAGTAGCATAGACAACACTCCAAACATCTCCAAGAGGCATTGATCCTCATGAGCCCGGTAGGGCTCATGAGGATCTATGCCTCTTGGAGATGTTTGGAGAGTTGTCATAAATATGGTACAAACTGGTTATCCACCGTGATTTAGCCCAGGTTCGACGTCGGGAGTCGGTCGACGTAAACGTAACGTCTGTATCATGACGAAGGAGTGGGGACTCTGTTTTAACGGGGTCGGAGGAAAATATATACGCATGAATGATAAATCAGGCAAAACGGACAATTGCTCTCGCGCACATAAAAGCACACTATTTCCAATAAGCAAAAACTCGTCGGGCCGACATAGGCCCGCTAACCTTTTGCGTACTGGGTTCATATTAATAACATAACATTAACAGGCATCTGTTGTCAGGGTCGTCACACAATTATTGAAAACTGGATTTCCCAAAGCAATTCTACGGTCTTACGAAGTTAGAACGACTGTCATTTTGTCGCTACCTGGCGTCTACTCGCAAACCTATTGTGCTGAGCCGGATGTGTTCTATATCTGGCACCACAGGCATGCGATGAGGGATGCGTCACTGTGATCGATCAAAACCCGTTCAGTGCCCCGAGAAAGTATGAACGCCACCAGGTAACGGCAAGAGGTATAGATCCTCATGAGCCCCCGCAATTGCGGGGGCTCATGAGGATCTATGCCTCTTGCTGACACGGCTTTGAATCCATGTTCCTGAGAATCCTGTTCTTGCGCGCGTCTTGAATTAATGAAAATAGCAGAAACACAGTCTGCGTCGACTGACACTGAACGGGTTAAACACGTGTAGTAGGAAACAGCAGACGCGTGCTTTTTCTTACTACCGGTGTTATACATGTGGTCGAACACGTAACGATCATCGATTACTGCCCGCGTCAAATTAACCTACTCGTGAATGCAGCCACCGTGGCTGTAAACAGCACCGGTGGCTGCGTACACAAGAAGGTAGTCCGTACACTGCAGTGCAGCTGTAAACAGTGCTATGATGTGCTATGCTAAGCACTAGCGCTAATAACTGAAAGGGGCATGTACCATCTGATACATTACAAACACCAAAAAGGCACTCAAAAATAGGTGTTTTCAAGGTCTGGAACACGCGAAACGTGACTGCCTGAGACAACGAATGCACGGAATGCAATCAAAATAATAATGTGGCAACAACCGAACAACAGCAACAACAACATGAGCGACTGAATACTGGTAACTTATGGAATGGAGAATAACAGGCAGACGGTATCAATGCTTAATTTTTCACTGCCAGTGGCCGCAGATTCTATTTATTGAAATATTTACAAAGAACACTAAAGGCTAAATAAATAAATGCCCAAGCCGTCAATGGAACATTGATACAAAGTGGCTGTCAGGAAGAGGCATAGATCCCCATGCACTCTCGCGCTTGGCTTGCGGTCGGGTTACAGGGTGTCAACTATTTTTTCCGACAGTTACCCAGTGCGCAAAGGCCGTCGGGCCGACGTTTACGGCCTTTCGCGCATCATGTTGGGTAAAGGGTTTAATGAAGGAATCATCGCGACTAAAACCGCTACTGTCACTCAAAGGTTTAGTATTTAGGAAAAAAAAAAGTAAAATGAGGAAAAATATGTCCCCCCCCCCTCCCCCCCAAAAAAAAAAACAAAAACAAAAAAACCTCGAGAAAATAAATAAACTTACGAAGTCATGCAGTCCAAACTGAAAAGGTGACTGCCACGCATATATAATACAAAAAAAAAAAAATCGCAATAAAGAAAGAAACAGGTTTAGAAAGAAGAAATACAAACAAAATAATACCATATTCAAGTTTTAGGAGTAATTTGTCCTTAGAGGTTCAAAGGTTTCATAACAAGCTGAGAGACTGAAATCGCATTATTTTCACGTTAACCCCCTTGTGCGTGCTGCCATCTGTATGCTACCGTTTAACCCCTTCACTGCCAAGAAACATTGAACACCGCCCAACTGCAAGAGGAATAGATCTTCATGAACTCCCACAGCTGCAGGGGATGAAGAGCCATGCCTCTTGCTGAAAACACTTTTCATCCATGTTTCTTTTACGTTGAAGTTACGATATTTCAACAGCGCAGTCTGCATCCAATGGCAATGAAAGGGTTAATTACAATCCCGGTGACAGCATGAACAAGGGGGTTAACCACAATATCACTTGTAACGATTTTTAGCCACAGCGCGTTGGTGTACAGAGGCGACTGCCAAAGCGTTTAACCCATACCATACTGAGGCCAAAAGCTTCAAATTTGTACACTGCCATACGCAAGCTACATTATAGTACTTACAGAGAAGAATATAGACCAATGGCTTTAGTTCAAGGGTGGTGCCAGAATAGCTTGAGGCGCCAAGCTATTCTGGCACTACCCTTGAACTATTTTATAGTTGAACTTATTTCACACACTGGTGCATTCCGAATGATAAGTTAAAATGAAGTAACACAAAAGAGGGAAACACCCTGTTGAATGTAAGGCCCAAATAACTTAACCCTTTGGCTGTCGGCAGCGGTTTTTGTCGCGATGATCCCTGTTGAATTCATCGCGACAAAAAGCGACTAGGCCTACAACCTTGCATTTTTGGACAATGGTTAGTTGTACATACTGCACATAAGACAAAATCCAAACCAAAACAGTGATTGCCAAGCGAGGGAAATGCAAAAAAATGACCAAGAAAGAAAGAAACACCCTTTGAAAGGACGAACTGAAAACAGTTTACTTGTTCGAGTTAACTTGAACATTTCAGTAGTTCATCTTGTTCATTTCAAAACGAGTTTCTTTGTCAGTTATTTCTTTACACGTACAAAAGCCACCACTATGGAAAGAAACAGGTTTTCTTAAACCATTCAGCCCTGACGCATTACAGCAGGAGATGGGTCGACCATGATAATTCAAGGGTTGTGCCAGACTTGGCGCCGACATTGAATTATCATGGTCGATCCATCTCCTGCAACTTGTGCATATTCATTAGATGACGCCTCCAAAATGTGGGAAATACGGCCGTCGGGCTGAATGAGTTAAAGATATGAACAAAGATGAGATTGAAACATGTTCCTTTTATCTATTCTGAAGCTATTTTGATTGACAGGTAACAAATATCTTCTATCACCCATCGTCACGTCTCCGTCCATAACGGTCGATCAAAACAGGAAACTGATATAGTGAAACGTGTCCAGAAAATGCAGACATCTTAACGACACCTGACCAAATATTAAACATACGTACGATATATACATAATAATATGAAATTAACCCCCTTGTGCATGCAGCCACCGGTACTGTCAACAGTACCATAGGGGCCTGACGAGTAATGAAGTATCCCGGACCTCTTTCTCAACATCTAGAGTTGAACGTTAAACCCTTTAGTTGAGTGCCGTGAAAGAGGCCACTATGCACTGCAGTGCATCCATTGTTTTCTGCAGTGTTTACTCTAAAGTCGAAGCGAATTACTCGAAAAGATATTGATGTCTGAGCAGTGTTTAAACCAGATTCCATTAAAGTAGACCTTTTTGGGCTGGAGGAAATACGTACCTAAAGCGATTGCTGCGTGCAGATCACAAGTTCATGTCGACAGTAAGACGCACTCTTGTTTTAATTTCACTGGATATGCTAATTTACATAAACCAATGAAAATTTAGCATGAGGCGTATTTCCGGCCACATCTAAAACCCTACAACTCGACGTCTGCTATGAATGATGCTTGGCTGTGCAAAAAGCACTGATACTAAACTATTAGTTCTGATCGGAGGAAAAGGCTGGTATAGATTTGAAATATCTACCGAGTCTGTTCAGTTCGAGGTTTTAGGCGGATGGTTGCTTTGAGGGTTGACAACTGCTCTGGAACTGATCACAGTGCTTCGCCGCTTTGTGTGCTTTTTGTTTCCTCCCTTGTATTTTGAATTGAGTTTGAGGACAGTTGCGCGCACCCGGTGGCACAGCGGATTTGCATTTAGTCAAAGCACCACTCGTCCGTCAGGCCCCTATGAACAGTACCGGTGACTGCATGCACAATGGGGTTAACTGTACAATTACAATAACATGACAAGAAAAAATGTCATTCACGTTAATACAGGCGGACGTACTGATTAACTCATTCGCAGCCAGCCGCATCCGGATGCGCGGCTAAGCCGCGCATCTGGATGCGGCTGGCCGCGAACGAGTTTACACAATTTGTTGGCCCAAGATAATATTTAACATTACCCATGCGAAACAAAGGTATGATCTCTGAAGCTGCAGTACATTTCTTCTTCTTATCCGACCAGACAAGACATTTTAATTAAGTTGCTTTGCTGTACTTTATTATTTAAAAAAAACCAAAAAAACAAAAAAAAACAAATAAAAATCAATGCCAGTTTATATAAGTTTATATGAGACATTTAAATTGCAGTACGTATGTACTTAAAAGTCAAAATACAAATCAATAAATACAAGTTTCTATGAGGTATTTAGTTTGCTGTACCTATGTTTAAAAGATAAAACACAAATCGATAGAAAACAACGGTTTCTATGAGACATTTAGTCTGCAGTGCCTATACTTCGAAATCAAAACAAAAAGCAACTACAAGTTTGTATGAGACATTTAATTGCAGTACCTATTTGTGGAAAAAACAACAACAACAAAAAAAAAACAATAATGAATGGATATAAATGTCTATGAGGTTACTTTATTTTGTGTGTGTGGCTTTTACCATTTAACTCATTCAGCCCCAACACACCGCAGCAAGACATCGAGCGAGCATGATAGTTCAAGGGTGGTGCCAGAATAGCTTGGTGCCCAAAGGCGCCAAGCTATTCTGGCACCACCCTTGAACTATCACTCACGATCTGTCTCTAGAATTGTAATACAGTCCTTCAGAGGGCAACTTAAAAATTGGGGATTTTGGTCCTGGGACAGAATGTGTTAAGTATCAAGCAAACATCTCAAGGCACGAAAAGTATAATTGCAGCGTGAGCGTTCATGGTTCAAATTTCGCGTACCATTCATTGGTCTCAGTGGCAATGCACACAGAAGACTTGAAATTGTAAAAAGTTGAATGAAAAAAACCACAACAACAACAACCAGAAGTTAGAGACACAAATTTCAAGACGGACACAGGAAAACGACAAATCAGCAAAAGCCACACCAGATGGATGAATGCCAGGCGCGTCAATCGTGAACATTGACTAATAAAGAAAGAAAGACCAAACACTCTTCGGAATAACAACCAGTGCGCAAAAGGGTTTCGGGCTGACGTTGGCCACTGGCAGTGCGCGGGGTAACAATGGCCAACGTCAGCCTGGAAACCTTTTGCGCACTGGGAACGGTCAAGTGTTTCGTCCCGCCAAAGTGTGTTTCTTTTATTGTTGTTAGTTCTGCAGTTATTTGGCACAAAAAAAAAAAAAAAAAAAAAAAAAAAAAAATAAAAATCTCGCTTTTCTCAAAAGTACGTCCATACACTTTGAGAAACGCGAGACTTTCATGGTTATACAAAAAAAAAAAAAAAAAAAAAAAAAATCCCTCTGTTCTCAGAAACGGACCTTGTGTGATAAAAACAATAGCGGCAGATTTCCTGACCATGGAAACCAGCAGATGTGTAAGTATGGTGTTTAATCCAAGATAACGTTTAAAGAGTCATTTCAAGTTATGAACACGCAATATTTGTAAGTCGTCAAATATTCACTGGATTAAAAAAAAAAGCATGTTACGCTTCACTTGCATTGGCATTCGGCTTTCATATTTTCACAAAGTCTCCACTAATTAACCTTTTGCCCGTCGGTAGCGCTTTTTGTCGCGATCGGATGATTCCTGCCGGAAAGGTTGATCATTAGTGCGGCACGCCCGCGAGCACCCATAGGCGCCCACAGACATTAACGCACTGGAGCGGTACGCACGTACCCACACACAAACATGCACACATACACAGTTCTCCTTTTCAATAAAACATGCTTTCTGTAGATCAGTTAACCCATATCATACTGAGGCTAAAAGCTTCAAATCTATACAAGGTACAATATAGTACTTACAGATACGGATATAGACCAACGGCTTTAGTTCAAGGGTGGTGCCAGAATAGCTAGGCGCCTATAGGCGCCAAGTTATTCTGGCACTACCCTTGAACTATTTTAGTCAAACTTATTTCACACACTGGTGTATTCCGAATGATAAGGGTTAAAGGTGTTCAGTAAAGAAAATGCTCAACGATATTCATTTACAAATGGCAGTCACGTCGAAGGAAATAACGTTCAAAATAGTTGGAATTCAAAATGGATTTTTATTTTTATTTTTTAACGAAGAAGGTTGTTGATCATACATAGACAGTAGACAAACTCCGAGACGACTTCTGCGTTCAACGGTCCGTCACACAGATGTTATTATCATAGGTTGTGCGGTGATCCGTGACGTTGGACTTACGTCTCCAGGCTGTTAGGTCTAAAGTCACAGACCAGCACACATCTTTATAATCACTTTCGACATTACATTTTAATAATACACGTCAACAACGGTTGCATTACTACAGATACAAGTTTTCGTGGATCACAATCAAGCAATTTTTAAACTGTGTACATCTTCAAAAATCCATCAAGGAAATTTAACCTTTTCAAACCTGATGCATTAAAAGAAGATATGAACCAACCATGATGGTTCAAGGGTGGTGCCAGAATAGCTTGGCGCCTCTCGGCACCACATCTGAACTAACCTGGTAGTTAGAAAGGTTAGCGAGTTTAAAAGTTCAAAAGTCCCAGCAGGACGATAACTCATATAATGATCGACAAAAGGCAATTACAAGTAGAATTTACAACAGTAGCAGAAAGTGTGCGCTGACAGTACTGCTAGCCTCTCTCTTTTGTAAGATATATATATATATATATATATATATATATATATATTTATTAACTCATTCAATGTAGCCGCATCAACAGCTGCCGAAGCCTGTGTGGTATATCATTGCCGCTGGCAACGCTATACGACACTTTCGCAGCTATTGATACAGGCGCCTTGTATGACCTAAAATCAGTCTCCACACGTAGATTCCTGATCAATTAGTCACGTACAGAACCAAGACAACCACAAGCACTCTTGCGCCGGGTGTACAAGTGAGAGATCAGTGCACCGAAAACATCTGCGACATATTCACTGTGAGTACTGAAATAGCCAGTAACATGAAAAAAGTGCACCTTTGTCAACTGTGTCAGTTCGGGGCGAAAACACACAGATGGTCTGCAGCGGCTTCAACAGGAAACCAATGCCAAGACGTATATTTTTCTCACGATCGTTTTTTCGCGGCAATTGAAGTGAGCGGTCGAGGCATGCGGCATGTCTCGAACGCTCACTTTAATTGCCGCCGATAATCCAAATGCGGCGATATACCCGTGTCTCGAACGCTCAACAGACCGCTGTAGTGTTCTAAGCTGTTCTAAGGCTATGAAGGAAAACCACGTGGTCGCGTTCTTGAGTACCAATGATTTGGCGGGCCTAGCTTTTATTTTTCGAGTAAAGGTCGAGGCTGTCAGCAGTGCTTCTAGGCTCCACCGGCGTAAGTCAGTTGGAGATCGGCAGCACTTCTAGGTTACACATCGTGCAGTCGTTTGTTTACTCGAAACTATCATTTTCGAAGTGGCGCGCTGCGCATGCACGGAATTCATCAGTCATGGCAGTGAAACTTTACAACGGTCTAATCTTTAGCCTCCGTTACAAGCATAGGGGCCCGATGATAGTAGCTTTCGGCAAATCCGCTGCGCCACCGCGTGCGTGCCACTGCCTACTAAGCTCACGACAGAATACAAGGGAAGAAACGAAGGACACCCGCGAAAATCTAGCTGTGGCCGGAAGTATCCGGGACCTCTTTCTCAACATCTAGAGTTGAACGTTAAACCCTTTAGTAGAGTGCCGTGAAAGAGGCGGGCCTATGCACTGCAGTGCATCCATTGTTTTCTGCCGTGTTTACTCTAAATTCGAAGAGAATTACTCGAAAAGATATTCAGAAAACTGAGCAGTGTTTAAACCAGACTCCATTAAAGTAGACCTTTTCGGGCTGTGGGAAATACGTACATAAAGCGACTGCTGCGTGCAGGTCACAAGTCGACAGTAAGATGAACTCTTGGTTTAATCAGTTTCATTGGATATGCTAATTTACATAAACCAATGAAAAATGAGCACGAGGAGAATTTCCGGCCGCGTCTAAAACCCTCAACTCGACGTATGCTATGAATGATGCTTGACTGTGCAAAAAGCCTATAATTATTTGTGGCAAAATATCTACCGAGTCTGTTCAGTTCGCGGTTTTAGGCTGATGGTTGCTTTGAGGGTTGAACACTGCTCTGGAATCACAGTGCTTCGTCGATTTGTGTGCCTGTCGTTTCTTCACTTGTACTCTGTCGTGAACTTAGTAGGCGGTGGCGCGCACGCGGTGGCGCAGCGGATTTGCATTAGTCAAAGCTACTATCATCGGGCCCCTATGGTTACAAGATATATATTGTGGTTTCTGGATGGCTACGTTCAGCCAATGTACGCATGTCCTTCATCTTCATCTGTCCATCATGTCAGAGAGAGGCGGACTTTGTTAGGGGAAGCCGGTAATCCAGCGATCGTCAGTCCCCGGAAAGGCAGTGGTTTACAGTGTGGTATCATACACACACGCAAGACACAATGGTGGTATAATCACGGTGGGTGAAAGCACAGGCGCCCGACCGCAAATCGCTTACGTCGGCCCGAGGACCATTTGGCTTCACTGGTTTGTGTTTTGCCTCACAAGCCTATACAAAATGTGCGTCACAGTTTACCCCACTGTGCCCTAAGGTGGAAATCGCAAACTTTTTTTTAGTTGTCCCCTAACGACTGCAGGACTGCTGACAGATCGACCATGATAGTTCAAGGGTGGTGCCAGAACAGCTTGGCGCCTATGGGCGCAAAGCTATTCTAGCACCACCCTTGAACTATCGTGGTCGATTGATATCAGTCTAATGGTGGTGTGTATTTGGGACTAAAAGAGTTAACGCAAACGCAAATCGCACACTCTGTCTCTATGGGTCCCATGCCTATAGCAATACACACAGGCCTTGATATGTTGTACACATGTACTGACTTTCTGTCCTTTAGCGATTCACCGACGAGCGCCTGTGGGTATATATTGGGTGGGGTACGCAGAACATGTTTAGGAGATCATCAGCATTGCATCAACCACGTGGAAAACAGGATGTAACCGAAGCTAAGCAGCACCAGACCCGAGCAGTGCAGGGAGGACTGGCCACACGTGAAGTCCTCCTGAAACAAAATAAACGAGAGATTGTGCAGAAATGCCAAAGCAAGAAAGACTGAAGCATGCTTAGAAAGGACAGATACAACACAATGTATTTAAGAAAAAAAAAACACGCTTAGAAACGACAACTACAATCCAATATATTTCATGTAAAGTTTTGTTCTTTTTAAGCATATTTTTATTTTCTCGTTTGAGTATCTTCCCAATCCTCACCCAAACCCTTCCCCTCATCCTGTCAATCTCTCACACCCTTTGGCTGTCGGTAGCGCTTTTTGTCGAGGTGATTCCTTCAGGAATCACCTCGACAAAAAGTGCTGCCGACAGCCAAAGGGTGCAGGAATCATCTCGACAAAAAGCGCTACCGACAGCCAAAGACTGAGTTAAGGTCCGTTTATACAGAGCGCGAACGCGAACGCGGTTTTTCGTCCTGGAATATTTTAGTCATTTGTAGAGGAACCGTTCAAATAGAGTGCGAACGCGAACAATTTTTTGTTCGCGCGAACGACCGCCTTGATTGCCCCCAGAGCGAATTTTCTCAGAAGGTCGCGCGGCCTTTTTGCTATCAACCAATCAGCAGGTACTTCCCTTGCATCATTTCCACAAATAGAAACGTGTACGCCTGACCTGACAATGGACAAGACAGAAGCCATGATTCTTGAAATTGAGAAGAATTGATGTACTGTATGACAAAGCAGATAAAGATTACAAGGTGGTGTACGAGGTGGTGGTACTCTCCAAATTCACTTCTTCGCTGTAAAATTTCGTGCACTGACACACGCCTCTTTCTCTTCCTCCGTTGTTTTGCGTACAAATACAGTACTATTATCTCCTCCGTGTCTGACTCTACCTGCGCCATGATTCCAAATGACCAAATTTTATCTCTCACAGCAAGAAACAGACGAGCCGCCTCGAAAGCCGTCGACGGTTTTCCGCGTTCGGGTTCGTGCTCTATTTGAATGGCAAAACTGCTCAAAAGTCGCGTTCGCGTTCGTGTTCGCGTTGGACGCGTTCTGTATAAACGGACCCTTAAACTGTGAAAAGGCCTCACCTCATCCCTGGAGTCCAGGCACAGCGCGCCATCATCCCGCGTCTGGTCCACCCGCTTGAGCTCCTTGGAGAAGTTGAACAGCCGCTGACACGTCTCGTTCTCGCTGAGTGCAATGGGTTAAGGATTTTTCGTGACGAGTTTGTGTGCAGGATTTTGGCAGATATACTTTAAGTGGCGCCTGCCGGCAAAAGCTTCTACGGGAGTAACTCAGCGCTGGGCCGGACAGGCAAACGGTTAGGACTCCTTGCCCCTTTCTACCAGGCACCCAATCGCCAGCCCACGGGGAAACAAAAGCGCAGATAAAGTACAAGGCGACCGAGTGTTCTTTATCTGTTAACCCATTTAACCCCAAGGCCGCATTTCCCACAGTTAGGAGGTGTCACCTAACGACTATTTACCAACTACAGGAGATGGGTCAGCCATGATAATTCAAGGGTAGTGCCAGATTAGCTTGGCGCCATCAGGCGCCAAGCTAATCTGGCACTACCCTTGAATTATCATGGTCAATCCATCTCCTGTTCCGGTGCGTCAGGGCTAAATAGGTTATGGGGCAAGGGACCTAACTGTTTGTCTTTCCGAAGCTCGTCTCACCTATTTGGTCTGTGTACAAAAAAAATTATGACATGCTCGGTCTACAATTTTCTACAAAAAGTGTCATCACGCAAGCACGCGCTGATGACATACATTATTTCGGTTTCTTCGAGTGAACTGTCGCGTGTCCGGTGCAGACACGACGGCTTCTCCAAGTCAACTCTCGCGTGTCTGGTGCAGACTCAATGAATCTGTTCCGAACGCCCGAAGACACCGTAACAATGTATACTGAACACAAATTCTTAACTCTCTTGTTGTCGGTAGCGTGTTTTGGCTACCGACAAAGAAAGGGTTAATAAGGCACATGTGCATTTGGTCGGCCCAATTTTGAATTCACTTCCTAAGGCACGGACAATTCTCTCCAGCCTCAAGCGTATTCAATCTGAGTTCGAGCATATCGCACTTGCAGCAGAAGTCAGGGACCATTCAGGTTTGAAAGCTAATCCTTGATACTTGATTGTTGCAGCGTCGTGACGTGGGCTTCCAAAGCCCATACGGGCTTTGGAATCCCACATCACAACACTACAAGAATCATGGGCTTCAGAAACCCATGTCACAACCCTGCAAGAATAATGATCCTGGCAGTATGGTGGTGTGGGTTGGTTGGTTGGTTGTACATTGCTTAACGTCCCGACAGCAACAAGACTTTCTCAGGACGTGCCGGCACTGCTTGTGAAAAAAAACAACAACAAAAAACTAAACAGAATATTGAATGTATGTTGCCAGCCGGTCTAATACACTAAATAAACCTAAGATCATTTAGCAACACACATCCAATATCAAGACCTGCAGGCAGCGCAGACAGTAGGGAGAGTTTAAAAAAGGAAAATACAAGTCAATAGACCAAGGGTAGACAGAAACACATGCCCCAGAATAGAGGGGCAAACCCACTCTGTTGGGGCTGACCAGGGTGACCCTGGGAACTAAAAAGTAGTTAACTTCACCTAAGTCCCCCAGGGCAGACCCGAGTTGGGGGGGGGGGGGGTGGTGGTGGTGTGGGAAAAAACGGACTTTGAAAGCCCATGTCAAAACACTGCAAGAATCAAGGATCATGCTGATTTCAAGCAATCAATACCGCGTTAAAACTTTACAAGGATCAAGGACCAGCTTCTAAGCTGCTGACAAATAGAGAGTTTCTCTGGGACTGCAACAGGAACAAAGGATATGCTGCACTTGCCTTGCAGGGTAAACGAAGTCGTCGGAATCTTTGCCGCAGTTGCAGTCAGCGGCCGCCATCACCATCAGCAGGTTGGTGGGCTCCAGCCACTGCACTGTGTACGACCTGTGACATCCACCACGTGAACACGAAACAATTCAGGTTACCTGGCGTGTGACAAGTACCATTTTCCCTTGGTACACTTCGGTAGGACCGCGATAATGTTTTTTTTTTTTTTTTTTTTTTTTTGGTCTTGTTTGTACTACTTGTTATAAATGTACCACAAATGAATTTCTCTCTTCGAGATAATAAAGTACTCCTATTCTTAATTCAAGGGTGGAACCAGAAAGTAATTCATGACCGGGGCCCTCCAGGCCCAAAGCTATCCTAGCACAATCCTTGAACTTTCAAGATCGATCTGTCTCCTGAACTGGCGAAGCACTCTTTACAAGAGATTTGGACCCTAGGGCTGAATGTGTTAACCTTTGGATGTCAGTAGCGATTTTGGTCGAGGTGATTCCTGCAAGAATCACTCACCTCGACCAAAATCACTACCGACACCTAAAGTTTTAACCCCTTGACTGCTACTGACGATACCACGGTTCGGCAGAAAAGGCGCGTTACTACGTGCCGCCTTTTCCACCGAAAGGTGGACATCGTCATTAGCAGTCAATGTGTTAATCTGTACCAGACGGACGTGCTCTGTCTGCTTTTGTTTGAAGAAATAAGGATTGCGTCAGTCACCAAGCTGATACTTCATGTTCTACGCTTTCAAAAGTTAATTGTGTGACTGACAGTGTTCGTCTCCTGGGTAAAAACCTAGCAACATAATTTCCCAGCAGCCATTATTGGAACTCGACAGACCACACGCATGTGGGCGCTTAAACTGTTATCTGTCCGTGAGCAGTTAACGAGTAACTCATCCGAGACGTGCCATATACGGATAAGCAACTCGGTTTGTCGCGTATCCGGATACGACACGTTTCAGTCGAAGCGACTAAGCGCCAGCACACACGCAGACAGTAATAGATTTAGAAAAAAAAAGAAGTATATTTGTATACACTGTATGTGATAAAAGCAGATCATACGTTGTATCATTACATTCACAGCAGTCACATCTTATCTACAGTCCTAATCTCAGTGCTAAACCAAAACGACAGAGTCCTCCAAGCTGTGGTTCATGTAGCAAGATCCGTCTGCAAGAGGCATATATTCTCATGGGCCCCTGCAGGCTGTATGGGCTTATGATAATCTATGCCTCTTGCGAATAGAGTTTGACTCCGTCTGGATCTTCAAATAGTGGGAAATATTCCGAGGTTAACTCATTCGCGGCTAGCCGCATCCGGACGCACGGCATAAGCCGCGCATCCGGCGGGCTGGCCGCGAATGACTTAAGCGTGTTAGCTGGGGCGTGCACAATGTGCTCAGACCCGATCGTTTCACGGCAATGTTTCGAGTAAAATGTCCAAAACAAGGCAACAATTGTGAACATTAATTTTACACACTCGAGACGTGGTGCATTCTGATACGCGGCATAAAGCCGCGTATCCAGATGAGACACGTATCGAATGAGAATGAGGTAAATCAATACGTTTGTAACACAAATAATCGTTGATCAATAAGTTTGTAGCAGTCATGTGCCTGCAAGGGAAATCTAACAACAAAAAAAAAATGGAACAATCTCGATGTATTGAAAACATATGTTGTGCAAGTGCTGAGCTCAAAGGTAAAACGCGAAAAGAAACCCAATAGCAAAGTGATGTGCTCTCCAGGCTATACAATCTGAAAAGAAAAAGGATTCAAGAAGGAGAAAGATCTAAAATGCATCTCTGTGGCATTGTGCAAGCAACGTATTACTACGTTCTAAACAAGAAGCCAGTGTGTTAGAAAAAGCATCCAAAGACATCCCAAAATAGGAGATTCCGCATATATTTGAAAAAAAAAAAAAAACCCAGTGAAAAAATCCAGAAATATTCTGCACACATCTTTTGTGTGTGAACATGGGAACATTGCTGACCTAGCTCAGCTAGCAATCGATCTATGTCGACTAATTCTATGTAGTGTCGTGAAGGTACATTAACAAAATAGCACACATATTCACACCTGACATTTAAACATGATACAGATTGACCATGATAATTCAAGGGTAGCGCCAGAACATTTTGGCGCCTTCGGGCGCCAAAATGCTCTGGCACCACGCTTGATTCATCATCGTCGATTTGCTTTTTCTGAATTTTAGGTAATCTTCAGGGTGGAATTCCGACTCTAATTTCAACTCTAGGGCTCAGTGTGATCAGTAACTAACTTTAAATTCATGTACGGGTGATGCTACGTGCAGTGATGCTGAGCTCACAGGCTGTGGTCGTAAAATCACGGTACTCGACGTCGATCGATTGAAGGCAAAAAATCAGTAAGCATTCACATGTATTACCTCATTCAGCCCGACGGCCGTATTTCCCACATTTTGGAGGAGTCAACTAATGACTATGCACCAGCTGCAGGCGATGGCTTGACCATGATAATTCATGATAATTCAAGGGCAGTGCCAGATTAGCTTGGCGCCGACAGGCGCCAAGCTAATCTGGCACTACCCTTGAATTATCATGGTCGACCCATCTCCTGCTGTAGTGCGTCAGGGCTGAATGGGTTAAGTACCCACTACATGAAGGTTTCTCTGTTTTGACACACGTGCTGATATCTTGTATGACAATCAAAATTAATATTTATGAGTTTGCTTGGTATATTTTCCTTCTCAAAACCCACTGCAGACCAAGAAGACACAACGTGGTTACTTGCATTTGTCAAAACGAAAACGAAAATGCAAAATATGCTTAGTACTGCCGCATCAACAAACTATAAGATATCCTTTAAAAAAACGCCTAAATACACGAATCTACTGGTATTTTCCCCTTTTTATCCTTGATACAATAACAAATAAACTTTACTCAAAAACACCTATGATTATAGAAAGCACTGATTTCTACATAATCAGACGAAATCGCCGCACTGAGTATAGGCAAAGTTTTGTGTCGGACTGCATATTTAATTATATTGAGATACAGTTTGCTTGATATAGTTCCTATTACCGACAGATGTGATTACTCGACCCGATTAAAAAATATCCTCGGCTGGGCCTCGTAATCACATATGCTGGTTATCGGTACTTTATCGAACAAAATGTGGCTAAACATAAATAATACATGTACACAAAAATGTACTTACTGTATCAACCTTTTGGGTGTCGGTAGCGGTTTTAGTCGCGATGATTCCTCAGGAATCAACGCAACTAAAACCGCTACTGATACCCAAACGGTTAAATTGCTTTCACAGTGCAGATTTCCCTTCATATTTCCATCTCCGCCGTCAATGAAAGTCTTTTCTACGCACATGGACATAGTTACTGACTTTTGTCAAATAAGGGCAGACATCAAACCTGTAGTTATGATTGAACACAAGGGGCCGGTACTGTACAGAGACAAAACAAACTCATTTCTCGACCGCAGCCTATGGCGCAGCGTACACTTTCAGTCTAAATGCTAAAGTGATTGCTAATACAGGTTTCGGAGCTCATTCAAGGCGCCCCGCATCAACACCTGCGGAAGTGTGGTATAGCGTTGCCGCCGGCAACGCTATACGACACTTTCGCAGATATTGATGCGGGGCGCCTTGAATGAGTTAAAAAGCAGACTAAAACACTTATCATCTGGGGGAAAGCTCAAAAGGCAAAATCATCTGTTAGCTGGTCTGAAATTTTGGACCATACAGCTTCGAGTTGTGCTTGAAAATATCAACAAGCACTCGGTGAGCCAGGTGAAACAATTTGTATTAACCAACAGAAGCAATAGGCTAATTTACTCATTAATAATCTCATCAAGCAAAACTATTGGAATGGAGTGAACAACCCACACTTTGAGGACAGTGTGCCAGGCAACAGGACAAAAATTACAAATGCAAATAAAATGTCCGTAGTACGGATATTAAAGAAAGGGCGAAATTAATTTGTACAGAGTCTGAACAGAATTAGTCCTAGGAAATTAGAAGCACAAATGGAAAACCCAGAGTCATTAGTATGGGTATTAAAGAATATGCGAGATTACCTGTCAGCTTATCATTGTGAGTATTTCGATTGCACATCGTTCTGTGAGTGAGTGACAGAGGGATGTAACAGAGCTAAATTGGCACTGATCAAAAACACGCATGCAAACTGCCGAGGTACTTATCTCTACGCAGGCACACCACTTGGCAAGACGAGTTAGTTCTCCCTGTACAACTGAAAGAGCACATACCACATAACCAAACTGCAATGTAATGAGCGGCGACCATTCGACGGTGAATCACGTGGGAGCGGTTAACCCTTTCACTGCAAGTAGACGCAGACTGTGTTTCTGAAAAAAGCCCCAGCCGTCCGAGGAAAGTGGCGTCAGCAAGAGGCACAGATCCTCATGAGCCCCCGCGATGCGGGGGCTCATGAGGATCTATGCCTCTTGCAGTTGGATAGCGTTCAGTTTTTTTCGGCAGTGAAGGGGTTTCAACCTCGCGATTTTCCTGGGCGCGAGGTAAGTTCGCTCCAAGCCTATTCACCGACTAACAGCTTTGCTAACAGGAAAAAGAAAAAGAAAAAGAAAAAAATCTCTCGCTGCAAGTCTGTTTTCCTGAGGAGTTAGTTGTATTACTGACCCTCCCCACCCCAACCTGGCCATTGCACCCCCAACTGAAAATGAGCGATGATCAAGAGTATGATATTTATATCTTAACATATAAGGACACAGAGGACCTCGTATCAAACTGTGTGATACGTCTCATGTGTAGACCATCTTCCGCTGCCTGTTACGTCACTAACACAGTGAAAAAAGACGTCATGTATGGTAAGTGCATCAAAACCTGCACAAAATGCTTAACCCATTCAGCGCTGATGCACTACAACAGGACAGGAGATGAGTCGACCATGATAATTCAAGGGCAGTGCCAGATTAGCTTGGCGCCTGTCGGCGCCAAGCCAATCTGGCACTGCCCTTGAATTATCATGATCGACCCATCTCCTGCAACTGGGGGCGCATAGTCATTATTTAGATGACGCCTCCACTGTTGAAAGTTTGGGAAATACGTGCGCCGGACTGAATGAGTTAACAGTGTGGCGTCATAACTATGCTCGTAAATGTCCCTATCAATATCTAATTCCGCAAGCTTAAAAAAATTACGCAGGAATTTCAAATGGTTCTCTAATACAGAGAACAAAACAAAAGAAAAAAAAAAAGAAAAAAAAAGAGGCGGTCTACACGTGCACAATCACCCGGGCTGAAACCGAGTTTAACCCGGGTTGGTGGTTTACATTTGGTAAAGCCAGTCTAGATTGAGCCTCCTCCCTTGCAACAACAACAACAACAACAAAAAAAAAAAACCCCAAAAAAGAACAAAACAAAAAAACCCGGGCAGGGGCGGTCACGCACTGAGCTCTGCTTCCCAGTCCGACTTGTATTCTTTAGGTTTTCGTCAAAAGAATTTCAGAATTTGGCGTGTGAACCCGGTTCTAGCTTGCCAGGGGTAAATGCATCAACCCGGCCCGAGTTCAACCCGGTTCGAGTTCAGCTCGGCCGGCTACAACTGAAAGCGGCCTCAGACTGATCTGAAACTGAAATGGCTTCGTTATATACCAGAAAGCGATAGTGCGGTTACGTTTACGCCCAAGACTCCCAATAACGAACGAGTGCGAAGTCACAACGGATAACCAGTCTGTACCAGAAGCATAAACAACACTCCCAACACTGATCTCACCTCCAAGCGGCATAGATCCGCTTGGAGATGTTTGGAGTGTTGTCTGAATTTATGATACAAGCTGGTTATCCGCCGTGACTTGGCTCTCGTTCGTTGCTGGGAGTGGTTCGTTGAAAACTATACACGAGTGAGCTCCTAATAGTGCTTACTAAGCCATGTCGCAATATATAGTGCGGCTTAGGCAATAGGGACCAGTAGGCTATCGCAGCGGTCGATCATCGAACATTTCGTTGTTAGTAAAATCTCTCCCTGAAAACGCTATTCGACTGGTGGAAGCACTAATACAAGCCCACTCGTATCAATGAAGCTGCGAATCTGCAGAAACATATTCACACATGTGTACCAAAATACATGAGAAAAAAAACCCACAGTAGGTCGTCACTATACAACTCCTTTTCTGCGCAGAATGGAGCCAGCAGAGTGTGTGCTGCACGTGCAAATAAAACTGCCCGATTTAACTCATTCAGCCCGACGGCCGTATTTCCCAAAATTTGGAGGCGTCATTTAACGACTATGCACCAGTTGTAGGAGATGGATTGACCATGATGATTCAAGGGCAGTGCCAGATTAGCTTGGCGTCGACAGGCGCCAAGCTAATCTGGCACTATCCTTGAATTATCATGGTCGACCAATCTCCTGCTGTAGTGCGTCAGGACTGAATGGGTTAAAATCAACAGTCCCAATATACAAAGGCCCTCGGACCGACGTCAGCTCGAAAATCCTTTGCTTACTGGGATGTTATCTTAACCTTAAACAGGCATTAAACACACACACACACACACACACACACACACACACACACACACACACACACGACACACGCACGCACGCACACGCACGCACGCACGCACGCACGCACACACACACACACACACACACACACACACACACACACACACACACACACGAGTCATATATGACTCCAGTGCTAGCTAATAATTATGAACGCACGAGAGTTTTTTAATATGCACATACATGTATGCATCTTCATTTCTCAAATGCGCACAAATATAAGTAAAAATCAACCTTTTTTCTTTCATTACTCCGGCACATATATGTACACCTTCAGTTTCAATTTAACTCTGTTGCTGCAACCCATGACCATTCCACTCCCCAACAACAACAAACAGACAAACAAGTCGTCTCATAAACACAATGCAACTATGGTGAATATGCGCCATGATATAAAAACCAATCCATGCAACACAAACAACAAAAAATTTCATCCTCAAAATTATCCAGTCAAATGAATCCGAAAAATTGCAATTACATACCAAAGACTAATACGGCTACAGACTATATGCTGCGTAG
The DNA here is from genome assembly GCA_036245525.1 of Semisulcospira habei. Classification (NCBI taxonomy): domain Eukaryota; kingdom Metazoa; phylum Mollusca; class Gastropoda; family Semisulcospiridae; genus Semisulcospira; species Semisulcospira habei. Next base: position 166,150,713 of record BTPG01000003.1, read on the forward strand.
ACTAATATCATGCTGTAGGTGTGACATGGCTTGAAAAGAGGAACAAAAAAGTAATAAAACATGATTAAAGTGCAATCCAACATCTACATGGTCTTTATTGCTGTCAGGTTGCTGCTACTGCTGCTACTACTCGTAACGTACCAAACCGTACTGCAAACTCTAACCAAAGCTGCCATAGGGACCTGACGAGCGACGCGCACTGGTACCCCTTTGCGTTTCGGTAGTGGTTTTAGTCGGGATAATTCCTGTAAGAACTAAAACCACTACCTATTCCTACAGGAATCATCGCGACTAAAACCGCTACAAACAGGCAAAGGGGTGCTTCGCTCGTCAGGCCCCTGCGGGCTGACGTTAACATCCATAGCAGTGCTCTTTGCTCAAACTTTGTGACTGCGAGATGGAAACTGTGCTCTAGTCTGTGGTTGTGTACTTTCGACTGGCAGCCGTAGTTTCCAAAATCACACGCCAGAACACAGATCGTGCAATGAGCATTTGTGACGCGACCCTAAAATGAATTTCGATACTGACGTGACCCACAATCATTGTCTAGGCAAAACGACGGGCTTGTTCAGATAGCATGTCTGTTATAAGGTCCTGGTAAGTCAAAGTGGCACCGTTGCAGCGCGGCCGAATTGATCAGTGTTCAGGTCGTACTCATAGATAATAGCTGCCTCTGCCCCCCATAACCTATCCACTAGGGCCGTCTATTATCACTCAGGTGCCGTGGACGTTAAACCCAGAACTAACTAACCCAGAATGAATTTCGACACCGTGACCCAACATGAACTTCGACACTGACGTGACCCAAAATGAACTTCGACATGGAAGTGACCCATAATGAATTTCGACATTGACGTGACCCATAATGAACTTCGACAGTGACGTGACCCAAAATGAATTTCGACACCGACGTGATCCATCATGAATTTCGACAATGACGTGACACAAATTGAGTTTCGACACTGACGTGAACCAAAATGAATTTCTACACTTACACAAAAAAATCTGTCGCTAATTCTCTGAGGATGGAGAATTTTTGTGACGACAATTTCTCACTACTGGGGTTTCTGAAACAGCGCTACTTTATACGTTGTACTCGACAGCTGCACTAAAGGCGCAGATGGAACAAAAAGTTACGGTCAGTCTACAGATCTGGATGTGCGGCTCAAAGAGTGCAGAAGTTAAAAACAGATACACAATAAAAGCTCAGTCATGCAAACACCACAGCCCCACAGAAAAGGTGCAGAACAGAATAGAAGAACACAGTCGATACAATCGCTAACCCATTTAACCCCACGGGCGCATTTCCAACATTTTGGAGGTGTCAACTAATGCCTATGTACATGTCGCAGGAGATGGATCGACCATGACAATTCACGGATAGTGCCAGATTAGCTTGGCGCCATCAGGCGCCAAGCAAATCTGGCACTACCCTTGAATTATCATGGTCGATTCATCTCCATTGTCTCGTAGTGTTGTATCAACGGCAGGTCAGTTTGAACACGATAACCCACAACCCACCATAACGAACCATAACCCACAAAGTCCCTTCTATATGAGAGCTGTCCTCGCTGTCAATGGTCTCTATCTTTTGTCTTTGACCTGATTCTGATGTTGAATTATCTCCTATTGAAAAAGTCTCGCAGATCTGCCAATGCGTCAGTGAGTTCTATAAGGGGCGCTGGACATACGCCTCATTGATTTGTCAAACCTCATTTGTCATGACGTAAGGTTTAGGTTTTACGTAATTTTATATTTTACGTGATATGAGTTTCACTTTCGCTTCATAGGCTTGAGAAAATGGTGACAAAACTAAAACTTCACGGTACGATTTCAGTCTTGCTATAATTTGTGTGAAAGCACTCAAAGCAGGTTGACTTTGCCTATATACACGGGTCACCTGCTTGCTCTTCTGAAAGCGCGTCGATGTGTGTGTGTGTGTGCGTGTTAGTGCGTGCGTGCACGCGCGCTCCAACTTGAACATCTCCAAGAGGCATAGATCCTCATGCGCCTGGAGGGCACATGAGGAACTATTCCTCCTGGAGATGCGCGCATGTTTGTGTGTGTGTGTGTGTGTGTGTGTGTGTGTGTGTGTGTGTGTGTGTGTGTGTGAGAGAGAGAGAGAAAGAGAGAGAGAGAGAGAGAGAGAGAGAGAGAGAGAGAGAGAGAGAGAGAGAGAGAGAGAGAGAGAGACAGCAGCGCGCGCGAGAGAGAATGACTTCATATTTAGAGTATTATGTCAGTGTCTGCGTGGTGATGGAGTCACCGCCAATATCTGACTTTCTCTAGAAGTAAAGTTTTTTTTTTAGTTTTTTACTGAAGAAGAAAGGATACAAAGTTGGCTAACAAACTCATCCAATGTCTGGTTACAAAGTAAAGTAGGTTATAGCACTGTCAGGGGAGAGAAATGTGCATGATCGACCAGTGATTATAGATCTACTGTGGCCGAAGCACGAAAAAAAAAAGAGATAGGAAAGAGAGGGGGCGCTAAGAGAGTGACTGAAAGCAATGCATATGGAAGCCCCCCCCCCCCCCGAAGGGGGGCGTATCACATATCCACTGTTCCAGCTACTCAGTGCATGGAAATTTAAATCTAGGTCCCCCCCAAGGGGGGGGTCCAGATATTTAGCCGGTGTGGACAGCTGTTTTGGTCTTGGCGACCTCTTCTGCACACCACCAGCAATACTGGAGGAGGCAGGAAATTCTGCCTACCTGCAATGACAACCACATTTTACTGTGGTGTCTGTAGGGGCATACATTCCATGCCACCACCTAGAGTTAAATTTCCATGCACCCTAAAAGAGAACCTACCAAAAGGGGGGGGGGGGGGAGGGGTTACAGTCGATATTGTAGTAATAAATGAAAAGAAAAGGGGAGACTGCCAGTGCTAATATTTTAGGAAGGTTACAAAGTAAAGTAGGTTATAGCACTGTCAGGGGAGAGAAATGTGCATGATCGACCAGTGATCATAGATCTACTGTGGCCGAAGCACAAAAAAAGAGATAGGAAAGAGAGGGGGCGCTAAGAAAGTGACTGAAAGCAATGCATATGGAAGCCCCCCCCCCCCCCCCGAAGGGGGGCGTATCACATATCCACTGTTCCAGCCACTCAGTGCATGGAAATTTAAATCTAGGTCCCCCCAAAGGGCGGTATGTATCTGCCACCACAGACAGATATCCCCGCTAGGGACTGATCCTGAAAGAGCCACAGAACGAATTCGGCCAGCTGAGGAACAGTGGATATGTGATACGCCCCCTTCGGGGGGGCTTCCATATGCATTGCTTTCAGTCACTTTCTTAGCGCCCCCTCTCTTTCCTATCTCTTTTTTTGTGTGCTTCGGCCACAGCAGATCTATGATCACTGGTCGATCATGCACATTTCTCTCCCCTGACAGTGCTATAACCTACTTTACTTTGTAACCTTCCTAAAATATTAGCACTGGCAGTCTCCACTTTTCTTTTCATCCAATGTCTTTCTCCAAACTAGCTGTATGCAAAAGTTCATATGTAAATATGACAAAAATTACGGACTCCAATCTGGGTCAACCGACTTCCTATAAACGGTTGTTTATGTCTTCAATGAGACATTTAAATACAATATGCTCGGAGGCTCTCCTAGCCACCCATTTAAGAAAGTATTTCGCCAAGTTTCAAGCTGGTGAGTATAGAAATATCGGAGATGTTCTTGTTTACATACATACGCACACACATACATACGCCAAATGTACGTTCAGCAGCGAGGTTAGCGTAACTAGGCATGACGTAATTATTATCTTGTTACTTCAATTGTTAGGGGCTCAGCCAGCCCGCCTTTGACATCATGGATATGCTATTAAATTCGCCCCATCGCGACCAGTCCTAAAAAGTCCCTTCTAATAAATAGAAGGGACTTAAAATGGCGATGTCAATGCCTCAACCGTTGATAAATAAAGCTTCATTGAATCATTGAATCCTGCCGAAGGGTGTTTGGGCTAAATGGGCTAAAACCGCGTTCCTCGACCAGTGTTTGTACCGTGTGTTCACAACTATCCTTGGCACTCATCATGCTGTGGTGAGCAAGTGTAAGGTGGACCCAGTAAGCAAAGGTATTCGGGCCGAGGTCGGCCGCAGTCGGCCCGCGCACGGAAGTGCGCTGGCCAACTGCGGCCGACTTCGGCCAGAGGATCTTTCGCTCCCTGGGGAAAGGGTGGGAGTAATTATCAGGCAGTGCATATATATACGAAACTGCAAAGAACATCTTCTAGGATCCATAAACAATTTAAATGAAATAAACTAAAATAAAGTCAAAGAAATGAAGTGAAATAAAATAGTTTTATTTCATCACATTTTATTTTATTTTATCTGAATCTAGTAAAAAGTAAATAAATAAATAAATAAATAAATAAATGTAAAATAAAAGAAAATAAATTTTAATACTGACCGATTCCTGTGCTCGCTGCAGTTGCCACACTCGGTCATGGAGCTGCTATGGAGCCTTTTCTGTCTGGTTATGGTCTCATTCACCCGCGTCATGTTGAGAGTGTAGCGCGTCATGGTCTCAATACAAGGCTGGTGGTTGCTAATCACAGGCGTGAACGCGCGCTTATTGGAGGTCTCGCTTACCACCACAGTACACAGGAAATAACGCACAGTGGGCGCCAGTTTATTGCTGGCGTCATCGCTGCACTCTTTGGCTATCAGCGAATGATCATCAGTGAAGTAGTCATCTGCGGGGACAAGAAAGTCTGACGGCGTAAAAAAAAAGTGGGGAGGGGGCGAGAAAGAGAAGCACAGATCAGCACAAGCGGGAAGACAACAACTGAAGGGCGACAACAGTACAACGTGCCGAGTGTGCGCTGGATGCGAGATGGTGAAGAGGTGAAGAAAACTAGACATTGTTCCGAAATCAGACGTAGGTCAAAAGCTGTGCGTCGCAAACCCATTTAACCCCACGAGCACGTTTCCAAACTTTTGGAGGTGTCAACTAATGCCTATGTACAAGTCGCAGGAGACGGATCGACCATGGCAATTCAAGGGTAGTGCCAGATTAGCGTGGCGCCATCATGCGCCACGCTAATCTGGCACTACCCTTGAATTATCATGGACGATATCGCATGGTTTGTCCGGGCTTTAAATCCACTCAGTGTTTGCGCCCAAAAGATCGCATGTTGAACCCATTAAAAGTAGCCTCAACGTTCAACAGCAGAAGATGCATCGACCATGATAATTCAAGGGTAATGCCAGATGAATTCGGTGCCTTCAATGGTCGATCCATCTCCTGCAACAGGTGCAACGTCTTTAGGTGTTCACCTCCAAAATTTGGATATGCGGCCTTGGGTCATCCGGGCTTTTAAAATCCACTGTTTGCGTCCAAAGTTGCGTGTTTGCCCGGGCCTCTCTTTGTGCCAAAATATAGTTTTGACCTACTTTTGAATGACGGAAATCGTCCATTGAGAAGAGAAAACGTCGTAGTCGTCATCGTTGTTGTTGACATTGTCAGTCAACGTCATCATGCACCGCCAATACCACCGCAAACATTCATCATCACTATTATCACTACAGCTGACGTCGTTCGCAGCTGGGCTTAGTTGCATGAGTGAGCTTAGTCCTGCGCCTGCCACTAAGCAAGATGCTCCGCTTTACCGGAGCACCTTGCTTAGTGGCTGGCGCTGGATTAAGCTCACTCAGGCAACTGGTTCCTGGCGCAAGGACAGCCGTACGCGTGTCAGCTGAGGCAGACAAAGTCCCCAGGTTTTTTTGCCTATTAAATATACGCAAAAGGTCTGCGGGTCAATGTCGTGTTCCCCTGTCCGCCTCCGAACGTCAAAAGAATGTGTTTAGGCCTCTCTCTTGACGTCCGGAGCTCTTGTCAGTCAGTGGACATGACCGGTTTCCCAATCTTGTACTGGGACAAGCGCGTAAGGCAACTACTGCAGCCTATGCGTCATGTTTTCAAGCGCTAAAGCAGAGGGAAAGGCGGTACACTACAGGAAGCACCTCGACAAAAAAGCGCTACCGACAGACAAAGGGTTACAAAAGGAAAAACAAGATGGGATGAACCATAACCCACAAAGTTTCTTCTATATGAGAAAAATAATTCAGTTTCAGTTTGCTATAATTTGTGTGAGGTGAGGTTGACTTTACGTAGATACCTGATATTCTATTGTACGCTCGCATGTTCTTCTGACAGCGCGTCGATGTGTGTGTGTGTGTGTGTGTGTGTGTGTGTGTGTGTGCGTGTGTGTCTGCGTGCGTGTGTGTCTGCGTGCGTGAGTGCGTATATGCTATGTGTTTATGTGTGTGTGTGTGTGTGTGTGTGTGTGTGAGAGAGAGAGAGAGAGAGAGAGAGAGAGAGAGAGAGAGAGAGAGAGAGAGAGAGAGAGAGAGAGAGAGAGAGAGAGAGAGAGAGAGAGAGAGAGAGAGAGAGAGAGAGAGAGAATAAATAAGTAATATTTAGAATATTGCGTCGATGTCTGCGTGGTGACGACATTTCTGTTTTTTCGTCACCGTCACTGTCCGATTTTCTCTAAAAATGGATTTTTATTTTGTTTTTTTACTTTAATTTTTTTTTCTGCATAGAATTAATAAGGTACGCAGCTGGCTAACGAACTTATCCAGTGTCTTTTTCTAATCTAGCTATATCCAAAATTTCAAGTGAAAAACATTACCGACTCTATTGTGCAACCGACTTTCTATAAACGGTCTTTTAACCCTTCAAAGAGACACCCAACTTTAATATGTTCGGAAGCTCTCCCTTAAACAAAGCACTTCCCCAAGTTTCAAGCTTATACGAACACAAAAATCGGAGATTCTGGTGTTTACACACACACACACACCACACACACACACACACACACACACACACACACACACACACACACACACACACACACACACACACACACACACACACACACACACCACACACACACACACACACGCACACTGACACACACACACACACACACACACACACACACACACACACCATCACACACACACACACGCACACACACACGCACACACACACAGACGCGCGGCGCACATTTCCCGCCAGATGTACGTTCTGCAGCAAAGCTGGCGTAAATTTATCTGGTTATTTAGTTGTCAGATTTTTAGACCGGCTCGCCTGTTTCATCCTGGCATTCTTTTGAATTTGCTTAACTGCGACCCATCCTAAAACGTCTCTTCTACAAATAGAAGAGAAAAAAAGGAACCTTTCACAAAAATTAATATCGCTTATCTGACCGTGCACCACAGCGTTCTACTGCAAGTACGTTTTCTATCAAGCGCCATGTGCAGGAAGGTTACGGGTTTGCAATGAAGCGTCTGCGATCGTACACAACAGGCTTTGAATTGACTTGCAGATCTCCAGTGAATACAGTTGTGTTACCATTCCAAACTTAACTCATTCAGTCCCTACACACCACAGCAAGATATGGCTCGACCATGATATTTCAAGGGTGATGCCATAATAGCTTGGCGCCTATAGGCGCCAAGCTATTCTGGCACCACCCTAGAACTATCATGGTCGATCTGTCTCCTGACTTGTAATGCAGTCCTCAGAGGACAACTCCAAAATGTGGGGATTTCGTACCTGGGACACAATGAGTTAAAGTTGCAAGACAACCAAAGCTGCTTGTGATTAACATTTTGCCAATAAATATTTAATAATAATTACCATACTGACCCGCATTTGCTGTGGACATGAACGGCCACAAAAGCCATTGGCGTATTCCCAGTTCTGACGTCAAGCTGCAAAAATCAGCGAACACGTCAGATTCAACGTCAAATATTGGAGGAGAAGAATTCGACATCATAGTTTAAGGATAGTGTTAGAAACATGACACTATTTTAGAGTTCGGCACAAAATATTGGAAATGACTCAATCATGATAGGACAGCTCAGGGGTGGTGGCCTGGGAAGGCGGGTCCCAGTACGCAAAGGATCAGCCGACGTCGGCCGATTTGCTTACTTGTTATCAGGCACTTACTGCTATCAGGCACTACCCTTGAAACACAATGAATATGCAGTTTCTCCTGTGCACAGGACTCACATATAATACACGCGTACAGCACGTGCTTCAGTTAAAAGAAAAGTTCGTTAGTTAGATATTTGGCCGCAACGCCGAGCAGGCGCAACTATGACCATCTCACGGCAGGATAGGTAAAAATCTGGCCAGCCAGACTCAAAGAAAGGCTTCAAAGGCAAAATGTATTAATATAATTATATTAAACATTTCCAGGCTAAAATGTGGGATAAGTCGTTAAGGGATATGTCTACAGACTCTTGAAAAGGCGAGAACAAAAACAAAACAAAATCACATGGTCTACAACTGAATATTCAAATCTTGCGGAAAATATTGGACTCTCTCAGAAAACTGAAGATTTTGTCGGGCCGTGAGGGGGTGGGGGTGGGGGAGGGGTGGGGTGGGGGAGGGGCGGGTGGGGAGTGGGGGTGGACATCCCGGAACAAAATCTGTAAAGAGTCCGCTGTGTGGTGCTTACGCCTCGTGTCGATTAAATCAGCACACGATAGCAAGACATGATTAAAAGAAGACATATAACTAGCTCTAGCTTGACTTGTGACGTTGCCGTTTGGCGGAAATGACGCGTATCTACACGTCTTTTCCGCCGAACAGTATCGTCAGTAAGTTGTCATGGTTTTACTGTACTGAAAGCAAGAAGATCATCAGTCTCACCTCAGGAAAACTAACAAACAAAGTCTTTACCCAGTGCGCAAAAGGTCATCGGGCCGCCGTCAGCCGCCGTTGGCCCGATGTCCTTTGCGCACTGGGCCGTATAAACTGTTTTGTAATCATACTCACAATGCGGCCTCTGTGAAAACCCAGAGTAAGAGCTTCCAGAACCACTGGAAGGGCTGAAACAGGCATGAAGATTTATGTAGTTATTTGGGTTTGACGCCGAGCAGGCGACAAAGGCCATCTCGCTCACGGCGGGAACGGGTAAAAGTGTGGTCATCCAGACTATAAAACATTCTTTGAAACAGGATGTAAATATTTTTAAAAAACACTTCTAATGCATGATAATGTCGTATCAGTCTTAAATTGCCACATGACTCCGAACCTCTCCAAGAGGCATAGATCCTCATGAGCCCTCGGGGCCCATGAGGATATATGCCTCTTGGAGAGGTTCGGAGTGTCTTAAATTGCCACATGACATCCTGAGGCGGATTTAAACAAAAAAATTGCTTAAGGTCCTAGGGGGTCTACATTACATATTAGGAGACAGATCAAACATTTTTGTTGTTGTTGTTAAAGGGTGATGCCAGAATACCTTGGCGCCTCAGGCGCCAAGCTATTCTGGTACCACCCTTGAACTATCATAGTCAGATTAATTTCAAGCCATGATAAACAGGGTTACAAGTGAAAGCGGTCTAAAAAGGTTCAAATCTTATTAATGAATCAATTAGATTCTTTCAGAAAACTGAAGCGAAACGTCCGAGCAAAACTTTCAGAGTCGGCTGTGTAGTGCTTACGACTTATGTCAATGAGATCAGCACACGCGACAACAACACGTGTTTTACAAAGAACTGCTCGTCAAGGCCATTACACCGTGGACTCGCCTCCCCTTTTAATAAAGAGCAATGCGCAGCATACGTGTAATACGCTATTGTCTTTCAACCTGCTCCACATTACAACAGTGTTATCCACCAATGCTTCGTGCTGTATCAATATGTTATTCACCATCCGTGTCCCTCTCCCTCGCTATAACCCTTTCACTGCCAGTGGACTCGGATTTCGCGTCTGAAATCACTGCACACTGACAGACATTTGAGTGAAGAACACGAAATAGGACCAAACGTGGGCTCACAAACACTACGTGGGCACACAAACACAGGAAATAGGACCAAACGTGGGCACACAAACACAGGACTATCAAGAGACACTGATAAATCCTCATGAGCCCTGCGGGGGTTCATGAGGGTTTATGTCTCTTGCAAGTGTTCGCCTTGCTGCCCCCCCCCCACTCCGCAACCCGCCCCCCCCCCCACCCCCCACCCCCACTTAAGGGATTAATCAGCCGCGCACTTTGATTCAGCTTGTTAGCTGTATAAACACACAAGACGGCCTGACACGCCGTGCACCCCCCCCCCACCACCCGCCCACCCGTTGGACCGGCACTTGTCTCCTAACGAACACTGTACTGTGTATTATAATAGGAAACAATTGCTAGGATATTAACTCATTCGAGATGTGTCGCATCCGGATACGCGGCGGCGAAAGACCGCGTATCCGTCCGCGGCACATCTCTGATGAGAAGAGGCAACTTACTGTGGTGATGAAGGCCGAAGAGCTGCCCGGCGAAGGCACAGCAACTTTACACATGGCCTGATAATCTGTCAGGTTCAACCTACCACAATAATAAATGCAAAATAATTTAAATAGCATACATGTAGGCTACGTTTTGAGGCGATAGACACGTGGCGGCCGTGCCTGCTAGTATTTCGGCTCCGCCACTTGGACTGAATAGCCTCCCAGCCCCTCAGTGTCCATAACTGTCAAACTCCCCCTCCTTCAAATCACTTCTCAAATCCCACCTGAACAACACTGTCTGTTACTAGTCCATTTCCCCAGCCTTTCTACACGGTCATCCCCACTATTATGTTTGTGTGTGTGTGTGTGTGTGTGTGTGTGTGTGTGTGTGTGACTATGTCTCTCTCTGAGTCCCTCTGTGTGTGTGTGTGTGTGTGTGTGTGTGTGTGTGTGTGTGTGTGTGTGTGTGTGTGTGTGTGTGTGTGTGTGTGTGTGCCGGTGTGTGTGTGCCGGTGTGAGACTCTGTCTCTCTCTGTGTCCCTCTGTGTGCGTGTGTGTGTGTGCGTGTGTGACTCTGTCTCTCTCTGTGTCCCTCTCTCTCTCTCTCTCTCTCTCTCTGTGTGTGTGTGTGTGTGTGTGTGTGTGTGTGTGTGTGTGTGTGTGTGTGTGTGTGTGTGTGTGTGTGTGCATTATATACATATTTAAACCCATGTATCCCCAAAGCCCTGCAGCAGGAGACGGATTGCCGTGTGTGATCATGATAATTCAAGGGTTGGGCCAGATATGCTTGGCGCCTTAAGGCGCCAAGCTTATATGGCACTACCCTTGAATTATCATGATCAATCCACCTCCTACCACCGGTACATAGATGACACGTCCAAAAGTTGGGAATTCAGTGCGACAGTGGGGTTAAATCCTCGACCGCTACTGACAATACAGCTCGGCGGAAAGGACGCGCAACTTTCGTATCGTCAGTAGGGGTCAAGGGGTCAAGGTGATAGAAATGAACTCTTTCAGCCCAGGCAGAGCACAACTGGACCATGGTAGCTCAAGGGCGCTGCAAGAACAGCTTCGTGCATCTCGGCACCGAGCTATGCTGGCACGACCACCCTCGAACCGACTATTATCAGCATTTTATCTATTGAATTAATTACAGTTCCCACGTGATTAACTCACTGAAGGATGAATGAATAGCTGCCGAATGTCGTATTGCTCTTAACCCATTTCCTGCCATTATACGTACATTGAAATTTTTATTTTTTATTTTTTTAATTATTTTATTTATTTATTTATTTATTTTTTTGTCTCTGAAAACTTTTTCATTCAACGACCGAAAGCCAAAACAGGCCAAGATACATGGATATAAATCGGTCTCGGCAAGAGGCACAGATCCTCACGAGCCCCCGCAGACGCGTGGGCTCGTGAGGATCTATGTCTTGCAGCTGGATTGTGTTCACTTTTTCTCGGCAGTGAAGGGGTTAATGCGTCCAAGTTCAAGGTGTGAACTCATTCGAGAGCTACAGCATCCGAATCATGCAGCAGGTCTGGAAGGAGTTCAAGGAAGATGCACGCAGACACAGCTGCGACTCAAATGGAGCTCCGCCAGGCCGCATGCCAGCAACATGGGTACAAAAGGCATAGATCCTCACGAGCCCCCGCGATTGCGGGGGGCCCATGATGATCTATGTCTCTTGCAGATGGAGCCTGTTCAGTGTTTGCCGGCCGTGAAGGGTTCAACTCCTTAACTGCCACTGCACGCTCATTGTACGTCTGTGTAAATGAGTTCAAGGCGAAAGAGCTCCGGCCGACCCATGAATAACAGATACGAAGTGGTTTCATAAAGAGAATAGATCCTCATGAGCCCCGGCAATTGCGGGGGCTCATGAGGATCTATGCCTCTGGCAGATGGATCGTGTTCAGTGTTTGTTGGCCGTGAAGGGGTTAAGTAAAGCACGTACTCTATGAAGAAATGTTGTCGGAGCAGCTCTTTCATGAGGGACGGGTCACTTATGCCGAGTAACTCGCCGGGCTGAAAAGCAACAAGCAACTGGAGTTAACCCATTCAGCCCTGACGCACTACAGTAGGAGATGTTGGCGCCAAGCTAATCTGGCACTACCCTTGAGTTATCATGGTCGAACCATCTCCTGCAACAGGTGCATAGTCGTTAGATGACGCCTCCAAAATTTGGGAAATACGTGCGTCGGGCTGAATGAGTTAAAAGAACGTAGTGCGCTCTCTCTCTCTCTCTCTCACACTCACTCTCACACTCTCACTCTCTCACACACACACACACACACACACACACACACACACACACACACACACACACACATGCATGTGTGGCTTACACACGTACACATACATGTACAAACACCCACAAGCAAAGAGTGTTCGCTCCAACAATCAGACAAACAGACAGACAAAGAAACAAACGAACGAACGAGCAAACAAAAAAACAAACAAAAAACAAACAAACTACGCTACTTACATCAGTGCCGTTTTTGTTGGAAGCCATAATGTATCCATTGTTATCAATCAGGTAGCAATTCATTTTCTGCAAGAGATACACATACCATGTCCATAATCTGGTCAGAAAGAAAGGACACACACACACACACACACACACGCGCGCGCGCGCGCACACACATACGCATGCACGCACGAACGCATATTCCCCTCCCCCACACACCAATGAGCAATAATACAATGACAATATACCTCCTACTATTACGACATAAATTACTTGATACAATAAATAAATAATTAAAATATATAAATATATAAAAAGTATATAAATATACAAAAAACGAACGAAGAAACGAAAGAAAATGAAAACGCAGGAAAGAACAAAGGAACCAATCAACCAACCAACCAGCCAACCAACCAACCAACCAACCAACCAACCAACCAACCAACCAACCAACCAACCAACCAACCAACCAACCAGCCAACCAGCCGCGCAAACAGCTAATGCCTACATCTGGATCCTCGCAGGTGTAAGGGCAGGGCTGATGTTTCGTGGGGCAGAGCCTGGTGTTGTTGTGGAAGAGTTCCACAAAGACGTCGTGCCTCATTCGGAACGCCGTCACAGCCACCGGCATCTTGTGCTCCTTCCCCACAACTTCTGCGGCTGACATTACCACTTGCAATTTAGCATCTGCAAAATACAAAAAAAAAAACCAAAAAAAAAACCAGAACAACCCAACTTTATAAAAAAAACCAACAACAACAAACAACAAACAACAAAACAGTTGACTTTGTGTAGCATAAGAATTTTAGAGCCGCCCTCTTGCCTTTCAAGCTTCTCAGTCGCGCGGGCAGCGGGCCCCTAGTAAGCAAAGGTTCTCGGGCCGACTTTGCCCAAAGTGGGCAATGCCGGCCCGACGACCTTTGCTTATTGGGTCGCATTATGACCGGCCGAATGGCAGGCGGTGCGATTGGAAGGGTTTGTATATTCGACCCCCTGTCTGATGTGAGCGAGTGAGAGGCGTGCAGGCGGTTGCGAAAGCGGGTAGTGTCGATGTTAACTCGCTCCAAGAAGTGACAGCATGTTGTGCCGCCGCTGTCGCCTGTAGCACCGCTGTCGCGCGGCGCATATACATGTCTATGGAAACACTCCTTTATAATTTATGTTGTCCAGGCAAACCGACGGGCGTATCATGTCAGATATCATGTCCGTTACAAGGTCCTGGTAAATCAAAGTGGCACAGTTGCAAGGCGGCCGAACTGATCAGTGGTCGTACTCCATAGGTAATAGCTGTGCCCCATAACCCGCCCGCTAAAGCCGTCCATTATCACTCCGTTGCCGTGGACGTGAAACCGCGAACTAAATAACAAACATTATTTCTGTCTTCTCGAGTCCTGTCGCTGTCGCTTTCGTGCCGCTGATTCTATTCAATACCTGTGATGGACAATAACAGGTTGTATATACTTGCAGGAGTGTACCAAAACAACAGACGTTGTTCGGAAGTCAGAATCAAGCTAAAATTATTAGTTAGATAGTTATTAAGGTTTATCGCCGAGCAGGCAACAAAGGCCATCTCACGACGGAGCTTAAAATTGCACGCGTTTGTACAGAATAGTGGATTAAAAGCCCGGACAAACATGCGATATCGCACGTTTGTCCGGGCTTTAAATGCATTGTTGGCGTCCAAAAAATTACAGTTTTTGATAAACGTCTGACTGATTTACTTATGAAGTCGCCTTTAACGATTTAATAACAAAATAAATAAAACGACGTTGCTCCATGTTAATTTTTGCTGTGCTCACCTCTGGATTTGTCGAGAGAAAAAACATACTGAAGTCCCTCCTCCCATCCGTACACAGCCCGACGGTAGTACAGACTTCGAATGGACCCAGTGTAACGTCTGCGAAATACAACAGTTGCACATGTCTTGAAAAAAGCAATAGCAACATCAATACAAATATTGACAGAAGGTAATAATCAATCAACAAAACAGACAACACGTTCCTTTTGACACTACGAAAAAATAGTCAATTTGTTCTTATACACACTGGTTGCCTCCTTTGATTCTCTGCGCTAATCAGCGCAGTGAATCGAGGGAGACAACCAGAGTGGTTCTTATACTCACTTATCAGGTTCGAGGAAGGTGAAGGACGCGTTGCGGTCGATAACTCGATACCGCGTCAAACCAGATGCAGTGCCTACCCATACCATATCGATACCGTATCTGAAACACACAAACCCACTATGATGAACATCAAGAGTTGACAGATCATTGCAATTAAGTTTATGTACTTCATTCCAACAAAGACAACAATGTATAGGTCGTTTGACATCGGATCGCACAACTTTTTTTCCCGCAAATATCTCCGCAAACAACCGCTTTTCTATACCAATCATATAACCAATATCATTCAATGACAGCCGGGTGACCTAATAGGATTTACTTTTTAAAAACTCGAGCAATGTGTCACTTTTGATGTACAGTCGTAACAATTCGGAATGTCTTCATGAAATAACTGATTTCACATCCCTAAATGTGCCCCACATGTATTAAGCCCAGTAAAAGAAAGACTCATTTTCACGTGAATTGGCCAAGTTTTCAAAGCTGAACAGCGCGGGCATACATGAAGTCGGCATGCTTGACCTCGATATTAAAAATCTGCCGGGGCTCTATTCAGGGTATTGAAAATGGCTTGATCTTGTCTTTTCGCCAAAGTTTTACGACTGTACAGCAAATCAACAAATCATAGGAGTGCATTAAAAAAAAAAATTCCATATTAGGTCAGTTGGCACTAAACGATATTTTGTTCGTAACGTGGTACAGAAAAGTGTTTCTTTTCGGAGATATCTGGGAAAAACGTTTGCGCTTCGATATCAAACGGCCTATAATAATAATATAATATAATAATAATAATAATGACGAATAACAATGAGGATGATGATAATAATCATAATAATAATGATTACTAGTAGTAGTAGTAGTAGCAGAGTGGAGTAAACTAACCCATTAAACTGGCATTTGAAAAGGATTGATTTTGCAACCCGTTGTTCCATTCTGAACCTTTTCCTGTGTTTCATGCAGGTGTGTGTTACAACTTTTTACGGTGTATAATATTTGGCTACTTGTGGCTGCGACTTTGTAGTTATTATTATTATTTTTTAAAATTATTATTGTTTCAATAATAATAATAATAATAATAATAATATAATAATAACAATAATAATAACAATAATAATAATATAATTATTATTATTACTATTATTATTGATTATTAACCATTATTAACATTCATATTAATAATTAGCGATCAAGAAGCGTACTGTCTTACTTGTGATACAGCTGCTGAATACATTTGGCTCTGGACGGCCCAGTGAATATGCTGTCTGGTAACAGGCACTGGTTTCTGACAATTCACATTTAGAATCATATTCATTGATCTATCACTAGTTAAAAATAAAGACAACGCCATCGAAGAAAGAAACACGCTTAGAAAAAACAATTACAACACAATTTCTTAATTTTGGGGGCATTTTATACGTTTGGCAGTCACCTTCTTGGTCTGGATTAGGGAAACAAAGTGTAAAAATAACGTTAAGGGTCATGACAAGATGGCATAATCCATACCCACAAAGTCCTTTCTGTATGATCGTATATGCATTTCCATACTTTTAGCCCAATAAGCAATACTCTACGGTTTGCAGGTACAAGAAGAAACTAAGGCAAGGTATCCATGCTTTTCACATAGAGCAAGAGAGAGAGAGAGAGAGAGAGAGAGAGAGAGAGAGAGAGAGAGAGAGAGAGAGAGAGAGAGAGAGAGAGAGAGAGAGAGAGAGAGAGAGAGAGAGAGAGAGGAGAGAGAGAGAGAGAGAGAGAGAGAGAGAGAGAGAGAGAGAGAGAGAGAGAGAGAGAGAGAGAGAGCACTGAGTCTCTGTAATGCACAACATCGACGCCAGTCCAGGTATACCATTGACGTGCCTGGTGCTATTTACGTCACTATCTTGAGGAATGCTTTCCCTTCACAGTGGCGCATATATGTAACACTGAAGAAAGTCTGGGTTTCTATATTTCAAAGAAAGCATCCATAACCTCTTAAACATATGGGCTTTCCCGCTGAATTCAACACAACTAAACTTATCGTAGTGTACTAGCGAATTCATGAATTGTGTTGATGTAGACAGCTGATATTTTCCCAAAAATGAATTAATTATCACTCAAAACGTTGAAGATGTACAAATTAACCTAGTTAACAAACTCATACAATGTCTATTTCGAATTAAGCTAAATATTAAATTTCGAGTGAATATAACCAAAAATTTCGGACTCAAATGGTCAACCGACTTTCTCCAAAGTTGCCATTTCTCGTCAATGAACAGTTCAATCTTATTATCCTTGGAGGCTGTCTCCTAACCTTTTCTTAAGATTATCATCTTAAAATTTCAAGCGTGTATGTACACACACATTTGAGATATTCGTGTTTACACACACACACACACACACACACACACACACACACACACACACACACACACACACACACACACACGCATGCACGCACACACACACACACACACACACACATATGTACGCACGCACAGACACACACACACACACACACACACACAAACATACATACACACGGCGTTTCGCGACAAATGCACGTTCAGCTCAAGGTTAGCGTAGCCATTCATAACACAATTATTCTTGTGTTACTTTATTGTCATAGCTTAAGGACGACTGCCCGCCTACAGTGTCATTGGCATGCTACAGAATGCGCCCAACCGCGACCCATCCTAAGACGGCCCTTCTATACATAGAAGAAACTTTAAAAACCTCAGCACATCGCAGCTAAACAAGCAAGTAAGTCAATTTCAATAGGTAAAAAATGTTAAATGCGTGGTCTGTGATTAAGGACCTTACCTTTGAAGCAATAAGGTTCAAAATCAGAGACCACCATGCACAGTCATATTTGGTTTCATTACTGGTTGGGTCTTTCTTCTTGTTCAGTTTCTATGAATATCGTTAACGAAGTGAGATTTCGTTTGAAACCAACGACTCCTAATCACTCCAAACATCTCCAAGAGGCACAGATCCTCATGAGCCCGGAGGGCTCATGAGGATCTATGCCTCTTGGAGATGTTTGAAGTGTTGTCTGCGCTTATGGAAGACGCTGGTTATCCGCCGTGACTTCGCTCTCGTCCGTTGTTAGGATCGTACGTTGTTAGGAGTCGTACGTTGTTAGGACGTTGTTAGGAGTCGTACATTGTTAGGAGTCGTACGTTGTTAGGAGTCGTACGTTGTTAGGAGTCGTACGTTGTTAGGAGTCGTCCGTTGTTAGGAGTCGTCCGTTGTTAGGAGTCGTCCGTTGTTAGGAGTCGTACGTTGTTAGGAGTCGTACGTTGTTAGGAGTCGTCCGTTGTTAGGAGTCGTACCTTGTTAGGAGTCGTACCTTGTTAGGAGTCGTACGTTGTTAGGAGTCGTCCGTTGTTAGGAGTCGTACGTTGTTAGGAGTCGTACGTTGTTAGGAGTCGTACGTTGTTAGGAGTCGTACGTTGTAAACGAAACATCACTAATATGCAGGTTTTCGATTTTAAACCTTGCTAGTGTAGACATTTCCCAATAGCAAAGCGTCTTCGGGCCCACTGCGGCCGTTGTGCGGCCCGAGGACCTTTGCTTATTGTGTTACGACTGTGCGGTCCAACATCCCAGGCCAAGGCACAATGTAACAAGTGTATATACAGACAGCAGGAACTTGTGACTCCGTCTATATGAATCAGTATCATGTGACTTAACTGGACCAATGGAGAAAGAAACGTTACCTAACAGGGTTGCTTATTGGTGTTCTGCCGGACGGGTTATAGACGGTGCCGTTCCATATGTCAGCATAGCGCGTAGTCTTCACGGCATCCATTAACAAATGTTTAACTTGATCGTTGTCACCTACGAGAGAAAAAGATGGTTGAGCAAGTGATTTAAACTATTAATGAAAAATATGGATGGATGGATGGATGGATGGATGGATGGATTGATGGATGGATGGATGGATGGATGGATGGATGGATGGATGGATGGATGGATGGATGGATGGATGAATCATTGGCACACCGGAACAGCTACATTAACTATAATGTATGACAACTGAGCAGCCACAATTAAAAGAAAGACCAAACACCCCCTCTGCAGTCAAGTAACGACCAAGTGCGCAAAGGCCATCGGGGGGACGTCGGCCCGATGGAATAATGCGCATTGGGGATATTAAACAATTTTTGACCGTAGGACTAGAAAGACGAACTTAGTGAAAAAAGAACACGTTTAGAAAAGACTGTTGTCACCGTCTTTGATAAGCCTCACCCCCCCCCGGTTGGGTTCATCTCCGCATTTTACACGCTTGGCAGCCACCATTTTCGTCTGGATTTCGTAAGACTACAGTACAGCGGTCGCGCTCCGGTCAGGGTGCGGATAGATTGACGGATTACGGACTGATGGACGGATATTTGGATGGACGGACGGACAGCTGCGATCGCTGGCAGGCGGATGGCTGGACACTAAGTCTTACTGAACGCACGAGTGGGAAAGATGTGTGTGGATGGGTGGGCAAAAGAAGAGATGAGTCGACTCAGTCAGCCAAAGATCGTCGGGCCGACGTCAGCCCGATGACCTTTGCTTCATGGAGGCAGACGATAATGGGTGGTCCAAGGTGGAGGTAACGACGGACTGATGAACTATGAGTGAATGCGTGAAAGGTTGACGTCTGTGCTGGCCTGTGACTTGGGTCCCCAATCACAGACCAGCAGACGACGGCTAATAGACGGCTTTTGTGGATTGTTGGTGTGCGTGCTCGCATACACGTGGCGTGATACTACGCTCTGTACAACTGACAAGAGCTACACAACCTGTAAGTATACTCACAGTCGTACTTTTCTGTGTTCATGAGGACCTCTTCGAAAACTGACATGTCCATCGGTACGTGTTTTTTGGTTGCTTTCTCAGTGCAGTAGATCCTGACAGACAGACAGACATACAGGTGAATAAATAAATAAATAAATAAATAAATAAATAAATACAGTCAACTTCCCTTATCACAAGATCGGATATTTAAAAAAAAGTCGGGAATGAACAAAAGTCGCTTTGAAATCATAAAAGTGGCAACGACGTCAATTCTGCACGTGCGATCGCACAAAGGCAAAGACCAGGGGCCGGTTGCATGAGTGAACTCAGTCCTGCACCAAGCACTAAGGAAGATGATCCGCTATGGCGGAGCACCTTGCGTAGTGGCTGACGCAGGACTAAGCACACTCATGCAACCGACCCGAGAAGAACAATTCAAGATTCCAGAAACTTTGTATGGCCTTAACCAATTCAGCCCTGACGCACTACAGCAGGAGATGGGTCGACCATGATAATTCAACAACTGGTGCATAGTCATTAGATGACACCTCCAAAATTTGGGAAATATGGCCGTCGGGCTGAATGAGTTAAAGACAAATGACGGCCCATGACCGAAAGGAAAAACATGACAGATCAGAAGACACTGCAGTTCGCTTACCATGGAGCCAGCTGAACATTACTCTCTGTCTTCTCGTGACTGAGTGCCCTTTCCAGGTCTGTGGAACAAGCACAAAGTCATACATAGATTGGTTAGTTAACCCATTTAGCCCCGACGCCACACAGCAGGAGATGTACTGAACATGATAATTCAAGGGTAGTGTCAGAGTAGCTTGGCGCCTCCAGGCTCCAAGCTAATCTGGCATTACCCTTGAATATCATGGTCAATCCATCTCCTGCAACTGGTACTTGGTCGTTAGGTGATGCCTTCGAGCTTTGGGAAATGCGGCTCTGGGCTTTAATGGATTAATGCTTCTGAGTTATTCTCCATTGTCGGTGACTAAAAAGTGGATACGAGGTACAAATTAAAAATAAGCCTGATCAGTACAGAAATGTGTATACATCATGCTATAATGGGGACTTGTAGAAGCAGTAGCTGTTTTGTGTAAAATGCAAAAACCATAACGTGCGTTACAATGTGACGCCATCACTTTACTTTTTGACTGGTGACGAACCAATAAAAACCTGAGAGACAAGCATATATAAATACATTTACAGTATATACTGTGTGAGGCTAGTACTATTCTACAGCAGAAAGCATTTTAACCGTCACCAGTCTTTTAATCATCTTCTTAATAACTAAAAGTTGCAGTGTGTGACACCATGCGTAACGCACGTTATGCTTTTTGAGGTGCAGTCATTTAGTAAAGGACCTTTACATATGTTTCTACAGGGGTCTTCAGAAGCAGACTAGACCAATCAGTAAACGCAGAGTCTAATTGGGGTACACACTGCTTTCCATTTTTGTGTGTCAAATGTGGGATGTTTTTCACACATTTTAACGAGGTACATATACCAAAGAATAAAATTGGTTATTTATCTGCTTCTGTCGTTTCTGGATCCATCCTGAGAACATAGTCTGACAAAACAACTGGCACTGGGCCAAAGTCCGTGACTTTAGCTAGATCAGAACGAGTGTACCCCTAATAGTCACCGTATTTTGAAAACAAACAAATACAAACAAACAAACAAACAAACAATACGTATTACACACTAGACGTTGTTCGGAACAAAAACACAAACAAAAACACACGTTTGTCCGGGCTTTTAATCTACCGAAACACGTGCAGTTGCGATCTATTCTGAACTGTCTATTAATAGAATGGCGATAACGAGAAATTAAAAAATACCCAACAAACAAACAAACAAGAAACAAGCTTAACAAAAGCCGTGAAGAAAAAAAAAAAGATATGAAGGAATGAAGTGCGTACCTAAAGAGGGAACGAAAGAATACAATTTCAAGCTGGTCTGTGATTGTGGATCTTACGGCCTGTGGCCGTAAAGTCGAAAATCACATACCAGCACGCACTCACACACACACACACACACACACACACACACACACACACACACACACACAAACAAACAAAACACCACACACACACACACACACACACACACACACACACACACACACACACACACAGTCACACACAGGTACGCGCAAGCCTTGAACAAAAATACCTTCTTGTTTATAGTCTCTGATTTCCTTGTAGGCTGTAACGTACTTGTCTCCATAGGTCTCTGGCAGTACGAACACCAGCCTGAACACAGGTAAGTGTAAAACACATGAAAGCCCTGGTGGTCCATACGATATGTATTTGGATATGTTTCATTGGCATGCCATAACGAATCTACTGTAACTTAAGAGTAGTAGAGATTCGCTGAAGCAGTGGTACCACGCCCCCCCCCCCCCCACTCCCTTGTTTGATTTTTCGGAGGCTGGATTGTCGCAGGTTGGACTGTGGTCTGCGTCCCCCACCCACCCGCCCCCTTTGTCCCCCCGCTCTCCCATGTTGTTTTGGAGGCTGGAAAATGACATGTCAGGCATGCTGAAATATCTACCTGCACTAGTTTTAAGTCCGAGAGTTGATCGCGCAGACATCTCAAATCTAGTTAACCCTTCAGATGTACTGCTCCTTTAATTTGGAATTCCTTACCGACTGAGCTGAGAAATGCCCCCCCCCCCACCCCCGTATGCAGTTCAAAGCAAAGTTAAAAACTTACTTTTCTCGCAGACTTTCGTGTAATCTCTACCGTTTTCTGTACACCCCCCCCCCCCTTGCCCCCTGCAGACTCTCTCTCTCCCTGTGTGTGTGTGTGTGTGTGTGTGTGTGTGTGTGTGTGTGTGTGTGTGTGTGTGTGTGTGTGTGTGTGTGTGTGTGTGTGTGTGTGGTTTCGCCTGCGCATTGAGTTATATTATAAATATGAGAAATGTGCCATATAAATACTATGTATTATTATTATTTTTTATTATTTAGCCGCGACGCACTACAGCAGGAGGTGGATCGACCAAGAACATTCAAGGGCAGATGCCAGATTAGCTTGGCGCCATCAGGCGCCAAGCTAATCTGACACTACCCTTAAACTATTAAGGTCGATGATGGCGCCAGGCTCACCTTACACAATCATCATAGTCGATCTACCTCCTGCATGTTAGATAGTCGTTATATAGGTGGCACCTCTAAACTTCGGGAAATGCGGCCATGCGGTCACATGAGTCACACTAGTGAAATTTGTATTCATCAATAAATAGTCAGAGCATTTCTGTAATCGCATTAACCCCTTGACTGCTACTGACGATACCGCTCGCCGGCGAAAACCACGCGTCTTTTCCGCCCAAAGGTATTGTCACTAGTAGCGGTCACGGGTTGACTCATTCAGCCCGACGCACGTATTTCCCATGTTTTGGAGGCGTCATGTAACGACTATGCACTTGTTGCAGGAGATGGATCGACCATGATAATTCAAGGGTAGTACCAGATTAGCTTGGCGCCGACGGGCGCTAAGCTAATCTGGCACTACCCTTGAATTTTCATGGCGACCCATCTCCTGCTGTAGTGCGTCAGGGCTGAATGGGTTAATAAACAGCGTTATAATATTTTAGGGCAAAGTATACTGACAAGTAAAAGAAATGCGACATCGTTCGAGTCATCGGAAACACTGAAGTGTCACTTTCCGATGACTCGAATGATGTTGCATTTTATTTCTTTTGATCGCCAGTATATAAGACAATAAAATGAAAAATGAATCTGCTTACTTAAATACATTGTCCACGGCAATAAACTGGTAGTGGTTTTGCTGAAGTTTGGGTCGTCTCTGAAATAACAAGCAAGATAACAATTCCTACTCTTTCGTTTCTCAAAGTCGAATGCACCGTTAGCAGCTTGAAAATTACTTTCAAACTTAAAATTCATTTGCATTTCGCGAGAGACTGCGCAGATCTTACATAGGGCAGAGCAGAAAGCATTTTTTGCTGCTTTGTTGTCATCTAAGTTCCGTTCAGCCCAGTTCGATCAAGAGAGGCCCATACGCCCCCCCCCCCCCCCCCACACACACCCATCATTAGTCTTCCAAGAGTCCCTATCGTACCAATATTGGCCTGGTTTACTATTGCTCTTTCATGTCCTTTCAAGTCTGCCCAATGCCCGCTGTCACGGATCTAACGCAATGTCACTACACCAGACCTTGTTTTTCTGCCACACAAACTGAATACACTTGTTGGGGAGAGGAAAGATTTTTACCATTCCATCTATGTGAGTCAGGACGGTGATGGTTTTGTTTTTGTCCACGCTGCTGTCGGAACTGGACCCTTCCTGTGCAGTCAGCAAATACGACCTCAGCTGCAGACGAAGTCAAGCAACCATGTATTGTTAGAAACAACACGCATGATTCTGTCTGCGAATGCGCATGTTTTATCATCCGAACTGTATGCGTAGTATAAAGAAAAGGGAGACTGCAGTGTATATGGGGACTAGTTAATTTCCATGCACTGAGTGCTGGACGGTAGTGATACGCCCCCTCGGTAAGGGGGGGGGGGCTCATGCATTGCTTCAGTCACTTCTAGCGCCCCCTCTCCTACCTTTTTTTTTTTTGGCTTGGCACAGTGGATCTAGACTGCGATCTGCACTCTCCCCTGACAGTGCATACCTCACTGTAGCGTAGTACTCCAAGTCGGGTGTGCGTACATTGATCAACGAGTGCTTGCATCTCATTTATAAAGTGTACTTGCGGCGCACCCCCAGAGTGTTTGTTACTGGGAAGCACACGCGGAAATGGTACGGGAAACATGATATGACAAAACTGACGTACAAGCTCAAAAAGATTGACCATCATAGTTTAAGGGTGGTGCCAGGAAAGCTTGGCGCCTACAGGCGCCAAGCTATCCTGGCACCACCCTTAAACAGTCATGGTCGGTCCGTTTTCTGTTATAGAGCATAATGGGCGGAAATGGGTTCAGGCTGTTACAGACAAGTAAATAAAAACCTTCCTACCGGGTGTCCCATGTTCGTCATGTGATCGACAGGCAACTCAACTTCAGACAGGTCCACACTGTTATATTTCGGCCGCAGCTTCAGCGTGTGCGGCTGGTTGTGGTACTGAAACGAACATTTACAGACAATAAGGGCCGGTCTGAGACTTTTTGGACCTTTTTAAAAAAAATTCTTTAGCGTGTTTTCATGCGGCATGCTGATCGGGAAGTACATGACAGTGTGTGAAGGTCAGTGGTGTTAGATTTGGATTTGAAGTTTCTTTTGCTTACTGGTCATTTTTTAAAGCTGCCTTACATAAAAAACATTAACGCTTTCGCGACCCAAACAAATAAACAAACAAACAGATAAACAAAGAATATACACACAAACGAACGAACGAAACAAACAAACAAACAAACAAACAAACAAACAAACAAACAAACAAACAAACAACAAACAAACAAACAAACAAAAACAAACAAACAAACGATGCAATGACGGAAGCGTGTCAGAATCACAAGCCTGTATTACATTAAACGTTGTGAGTATGACAGGAAAATACTCTTATATATTCAAAGCCATGCTGAAAGATTTAAGGTCTCATCATCTGTTTGCATGAGCATTATGTGGCGGAGCGGAGCGGCGGAGTTCACCGCCAAACACGGAGCTTCACGCAGTCTAGTAGTGACGTTCTACGCCAATTCTTCTATTGTTCTGCGCCCAGTCTCACGCTGAGATTGTTAAAATAACAGTTGCAAAAAGAGAATGACTATAACTACAATGAACTGTATCAGATACCAAATAACATATAAGCCAAAGATAATGACAAATCTTGCCTTTGATTGCTCTAGAGTGTTCATAAAAAGTACGGGCTGCTACTAACATGTATTGTGGGTTTTTGTTTACCGTTTTAAAAAGACGGTAGACTTTGAGATGGGGCTGGTCGGAGCCCGTTCAGTAGCATGCAAATAAAATAGCAGGCGGGCGGGTCTCATAGTCTGGCAAAGAAGTAGCAAGATAAAAATGACTTCAGTCACGTCTAGCTACTCAGTCTAACCGTTGCTGTTGAACGTCGTTTTGGCGCGAAGCGCCGTGTGTGTGTGTGTGTGTGTGTGTGTGTGTGTGTGTGTGTGTGTGTGTGTGTGTGTGTGTGTGTGTGCGTGTGCGTGTGCGTATGTACGTAAACACGAAAATCTCCGACCTTTCCGTA
This sequence comes from Semisulcospira habei, assembly GCA_036245525.1. NCBI lineage: Eukaryota > Metazoa > Mollusca > Gastropoda > Semisulcospiridae > Semisulcospira > Semisulcospira habei. The sequence continues at coordinate 166,176,501 of BTPG01000003.1, forward strand.
CGTACAAGCTTAAAAACAAAGGAAATGCTTAGTTCAAGGGGTGTCGAGGAGTCTTTTCGAGCATATTGAAATTATACGTCTGATTGAAGAGTTAAATGACCGTTTATAGAAAGTCGGTTGACCCATATTAGAGTCCGTAATTTTAATTACATGCACTTGAAATTTTGGATATAGCTAGTTTGGAGAAAAAACACTGGATGAGTTCATTAGCCAGCTTTGTACTTCTTCTTTTTGAATAATAATTAATTCTTCTCTTTTTTTTTGAGCCACGTTATACGCCCATCAAACAGTCGGCCCTGGAAAAGGATGGGCGGAAGAAAACAGTCAGCCGGGCCTGGAAGAGGCTGCGTGCCATTTGGATGCAACATCAAATTCGTCAATGTGTACACGGCGTCGTGGGGCTAGCGATGCCATGACGTTAAGCTTATACTAGTTATAGTGACGTCATTTTGCTGCTCGTGCTATTCTTCTTCTTCAGAATTCCTGTCGCTACTCCAGCCCACAGAGCGTACTAAAGGCGGGAAGCACCGTGTGTCCGTCTTTATTTGTGTGCGCCGGTGTGTGTTGATCAGAGGTTAGAATCGAGAGGAAGGAAACAGACGAGAAGGATAAGCTTAAAATTATGAACAACTCTGAATATTCCTAAAAGAAAAGCGCATGTGAGCTCCAAACAATACGGTAGACTTTGGAATGAAATCCTCATCATCTTGTAAGTTTCTTTTTAATCATGATCACAATAGAGTGTGTTCGATTTGACTATGGACTTGGAGTAAGAAATAGAATCAGATCTGAAATGTTCATAATCAACAATAGAATACAAGTTAGTTTCAGCCACTTCAGCCACTTCAGACAATATGTCGACGCGAGCAACATTTAACCCTTTGGGTGCCGGTAGCGGTTTTTGTCGTGATGATTCCAGCAGGAATCATCGAGACAACAAAGGCTACCGACAGCCAAAGGGTGAAGCAAACAGATGTGCAGATATAGAAACAACCAAAGAAGAAAAAAAGCGAGTCTCTCCTCAGTCTTGGGCGCAGGGTGCGAGGGAGAGGCACATTTTTAACCATAGGGGCCTGACGATGGTACTTTGACTAAATGCAGATCCGCTGCGCCACCGCGTGCGCGCTACCGCATTTAGCAATATTCGTCAGGCCCTTACGATTTTAACAACTTTTAAAAGCAAGAAAATGTTGATCAACCCATTCAGCCCAGACGCACTACAGCAGGAGATGGGTCGACTATGATAATTCAAGGGCAGTGCCAGATTAGCTTGGCGCCTGAAGGCGCCAAGCTAATCTGGCACTGCCCTTGAATTATCATGGTCGATCCATCTCCTGCAACTGGTGCATAGTGATTAGATGACGCCTCCCAAATTTGGGAAATATGTGCAGCGGGCTAAATGAGTTAAAAGACCCGCTACCGTCGTAACTGTTCAAAGCGGATACGCTTCTGGAACACACAGGTCTAGTTATGGTTCATTTAGACACAGGAGCATCCAGTTCAGCACACGTCGTCTGTATATCAAGTAACCTGACAATGACTCCACTCCGTTCTAGAAATACAACGCTGTTAGAATGAGAAACAGATTAGCCGCTACTTATCTTCATTTCTTCTGCGAATAAGATAAGTAGCGGCTAATCTCTCTGTTTGTTTGTCTATTTTGACAAAGGGTATTTACCCGAAATATTAATAAATTGTGTTGTACCCGTCTTTTCTAAGCGTGTTTCTTTCTCCGTTGGGTACTTCTTTGCATTTTACACGCTTGGCAGTCACCTTTTTGGTCCTGATTAGCTAAAAGTATACATTTACACGCTAAAGGCAGCGCAGAATAAATAAGTGCGATTAAGCGTGTCCTTTTGCTACTTTTGTTCAGCGCAGCTGGGTGGCTCGGTGGTAGTGCGTTCGACTCTCGTCCAAAGAAAGGTCCCGAGTTCGAATCCAGCTGGGGTCACAATTTGTTCAGATGCTATTCGGTGCCCCGTCTTTGAAATCACCTTCGAGGTAGACACAAGACGTAAAGCCCTAAACTTTTTTTAAACTTTTGTTCAAACTGCTGTTAAAGTTCATGAGGTGTGTCGACAAGGGATAACAAACACGAGTGGTGCTGATACGTGTCTTCAGGTTTATGCTTAATGGTGCTTTAACACATTCTGCTCCAGGACCCAAATCCGCAAATTTTGAAATTGCCCCCTGAAGACTGTATTACAATTCTGGAAACAGATCGAGGGTGATAGTTCATGGGTTGTGCCAGAATAGCTTGGCGCCTATGGGCGCCATGCTATTCTGGCACAACCCTTAAACTATCACGCTCGATCCATGTCTTGCCGCGGCGTATGGGAGTTGAATGAGCTAAAACAAACTGATCAAATTAAAAAAATATATTGTATTGCGCTGTCCAGCTGTGTCTTGTGCTAGCATGTTTTGCAAAGTATTGTAAAACGTACATTATTTGTGTTGTTTTTGTCCTCATCGACTCTCAACATTTTTTTTTTTGCGCGCGCATTCACACCGCATTTAAACAAATCATTCCAACACAATTCTGAACACATTTTTCGATGTTCTGAAATTGCCAATTTTGGGGGCGGTTCTGCAATATAATCGGCATTATCATCATTATACAAACATGCATGAGGCCATGGGTCTGCCAGACAGCTAGCATCCGCTAGACTGAAAAAGAAACGCATGAGACGGCTGTTTCATTAACCCTCTGCCTGTCAGTAGCGGTTTTGTCGCGATGATTTCTGCAAGAATCATCGCGGCAAAAACCGCTACCAACAGCTGAAGTGTTAATCTCAAAGCGGTGTGATTCAAGCACCTTAATACTCACAAAGGGCCGATAGTCAGGATGGAAAAGAACGTAGCCGTGGTTCGTGACAGCAAAAGCGTAACCATTCACCCCAAGCTGAAAAAAAAAAAAAATACAGGTTGGTTTTTGGGCCTCCCGACCTCGAGTCGTAAGGACCAAAGTACTTCACGATAACACAGAGTCATAGTTAACCCATTTAGTCCCGAACGCCCTACAGCAGGAGATAGATTGACCATCATAATTCAAGGGTAGTGCCAGATGCACTTGCCGCCTGAAGGCGCCAAGCTCATCTGGCACTACCCTTGAATAATCATGCTCAATCCATATCCTGCAGCTACTACATAGTCGTAAGGTAACATCTCCATAATATGAGAAATGCGGCCGTGAAGTTAAATGGGTTAAAAGCCAAATAAAGCGTGCTATACAGCAATCACATGACGTATTTCTTTGACACACGCACAACATTACCTGACTGTTACAATCTACAGCACTGTATATTATGCATCCACGGATGAGCATTATCTGGCAGACTTCGAAAACAGTGATACCCATCAAAACCGATTGTACACGTGTGCTGGTCTATGATTTTGGACCTCACAACATGGGGTCGTAAGGTCCCAAATTACAGACCAGCACACCAAAAAAAGAAACCGTTTACCGTTCCCTTTGGTACCGGTTTCAGACCACTTTATACAATTTTAAATACAAGCGATCAAAATTTCCGGAACCTCAAATAGCCGAGCTGCCCCTTCGCTCCACGTGAATATCCTATGTTTGTCTTGTACTGTGTTTGTCATTCAGAGTAAATGCGTGTGCTTCACGTGAGCGTGCGTGTTCGGTTCAGTTCGCAGCTCTTTGAAGCAATTCACAGAATTGGGTAAAGCGCCTATATAATGACCGGCATTATTATTATGATTATTATGACGATTATTATGATTATGATGATGATGATGATGATGATTTTTATTATCATTATTATTACTATTATTATTATTATTATTATCTCATTCAGCCCGACGCAAGTATTTGCCAAATTTTGAAGGCGTCATCTAACGACTGTGCACCTGTTGCAGGAGACGGATCGATCATGATAATTCAAGGTAGTGCCAGATCAGCTTGGCGCCGACAGGCGCCAAGCTCATCTGGCATTACCCTTGAATTATCATAGTCGACCCATCTCCGGCTGTAGTGCGTCAGGGCTGAAAAGGTTATTATTATTATTATTATTATTATTATTATTATTATTATTATTATTATTATTATTATTATTATTATTACCTTATATGTTGGGATTAGCTTGACAAGATCGTTGATCCGGACATCTGTGCCAACTACACCCAGTACGTTCTTGGAAGGTTCGTCTTCATATTTGGACTGGAAAATAAGAGGCAACTTCGTGCACTATCATAACCCCGTCGTAACCACTGAACATGAATTATAGTTCTGAATGTCACTAATTTATAACTGTCCTGCGAGAGGAACGCATGTATGGTGACCAGCAAGAGGTACAGATCCCCATGAGCGCTCGCATTTGCGGGGGCCCATGGGGATCTATGCCTCTTGCAGCTGTATGGTCTTCACCCCACGAACGAACAAACGAACTAACGAAAGAACAAGTCTATATATATATATATATATACATATATATATATATATATATATATATATATATATATATATATATATATATATATATATATATATATATATATATATATATATATATATATATATATATATCTCTGCTTATATAAACTTATATAAACATGAGCATAGCAACAGCTTTGAAAATCATTGAATACGTTTTCTAAGACAACAACAACAGCTGCTGCTGCTGCTGCTACTACTACTAGTACTGAGACTAGCGTACAGCAAAGGCGCCCGTAAAAAATATAACGGCTTCCTTTTGAGTGAAACCGCAGTGTAATAACAGGCCTACCCTGAGAATGTACCTGGGCGGGCCAGGGTTTACTCACAGAAACCGAAATATTGAACAGGCGCCTTTGGCGAATTGTTTATATATATGTGACCTACCACTGTAGCGCGTGTGTCATACACTGGCATGGAAAACGAGATGACCAGCCCTAGACCCTGTAAATGACAAATGAAAAGAATATTTTGAATCAGGAGCGCAGGAACCCGAGGGGCCGGGTTTGGTATAAGCGCTTGGACGAGCTAAGGGAGTGATAATATGTGAGTCTGCCCTCTCGCGGGCGCAGTGCACTACTGACTCTACAAATAAACTAGCTGCAGAGCGAGTAGTTCACGTTGCGAGCGAGGGTGCTGACTGGCATATTAAGTCGCACTGAGCTCGTCAACCGCCTATGGACCGCGGTTTGCAAAAGATCTTCGGGCCTACTGCGGTCTACGTCGTCCCGAGGACCTTTACATACTGGAGAGATACATCATGGTTATCCTCTGAACGTGCTATGGCAGGAGTGTTACTGTTTGTTTTTGGTCATAGCTCTTTCCTTGACTTGTGCCACACGGCATCTTTTGCGTTACCCGTTTAACCCTTTGGCTGTCAGTAGCGCGTCTTGTCGCGATGATTCCTGCAGGACAGCCAGAGGGTTAAAAGTATACTTGAGTCATACTTCGGCTCCAGGCCAAACCGTCGAGTTGCTCAGTACATAAGGTTTCGTAATGAGCAAAAACAAAAGTGAACCGTCATTCTCTGCGAATCCGGCACCACACTCGAACTATCGAGAGCAATTACTCTTCCAGAAGACAGCTTAGGAGGTAACCGCCTTAACCCCTTCAGTCAGTGGCCTTGAGCGAAACTTCTGAAGTCACCGCAACTTGTCAAAAGCCATCGCAACCGTTGTACATAAAAAATCTCAGCAAGAGGCATAGATCTTCATGAGGCCCAACAGTCGCGGGGGCTCATAAGGATATATGTCTCTTGCAGCTGTCTGATGTGGCACGGAAAGAGAATTTCAGTCGTTCAAGTCAGCACTGACTTGATGCAGTTATTACTACCTTGAATTCGGCAAACTGTTCATAGGCGGAGTCAATGCGGTCTTTCAGGGAGCTGTACGGCTGGATCTTGATGGGCGACTGGTCAGTGGAGTAGTCCAGATACACGGCGCTCCACACGTGGTGGTTCGACTTGTTCTGGGCCAGCGGCCGGCTCAGCATCTTGATGTACTGCTGCAGCAGAAAAGCTCGATATGTTTGTAACTGTACCTTTTGCGCGAGTACTCCCCAGACAAACCCACTCGGGGAGTACGCCACAAGTACACTTTTATTCAAATGAGATGCTTAGCATCTCATTGGCTCACGTACGAAGCAAAAGTTAGTCTATGTTTTGGGCCAGTGGTCGTACGTCCGTCGTCCGTCCGCCGTCGTCAGTGGTAAACGTTAACGTTGGCATTTTCTCGGAGACTATTCCAGCCACATTCTTCAAACTTGGCCCAAGGATACTTTTTGGTAAGATCTTTCAAAACATACCAATTTGAGTGACCTCTCACAAAGGTCAATGTCATAGGGGATCAGGAAATAGGACAAAAATAGCTATATTTTGATGTGATGAAACTCTATGCTCACGCATAGGGTTCACACAAAGGTTTTTGTATGGTACTGTTTTGTCAGCGGTTTGCCTTGTGACAGATATTCCGCTGGGGCACGAGGCCCACGTGAAATCGTAGGGAAACGTTTTGCGAGAGCTCAGTCTATCAGAGGTCTAAATAGGCAGTACGGGGCTTGACTGTCAGTGAGGGCAGACGTGTGTGAGATACCCTAGCCCGTATTCCAAGACTCTGAAACCTAGAATTCAGGTATGTTTTTATATGTATTATTGATGGTTACTGAGTTAAAGATAGTATGCGTTAGTAGGAGGTAATTCGGTTGTGTAGCGTTGACTGGTTTGGTTCAGTTATGTGGGGTTGGAATTCGTTGAGGTAACCGGTGGTTATTTACCGAGATGGATAACTAAGGAATGTTAGGTGTGTACGCCTATGTCGTTATGAAGGTAGTACGGGGTTAAGTATAGCCTTTTCCAATGTACGAATCCGTGTATGGTGCGTGTGTCAGGTTATAGTCCGTTTCAATGTAGTGACAGAGTTATGGGGTGATACGAAAGTAGTTCGAGTTATGAAGCACGTGTGTGTGTGAATGAACGTGTGAGAGTTATGTGTATCAGCCAGGTTACGTAATGTACCTCATATCATCCAATATGTGTGTGTTTAGCAAGTGTTATGATATTAGGACTTTATTGTACAGAGTTCTTGTGTGGAGCGGAGCGACGTGACGCCGAGACGTCAGTCAGCAGAGGCTGCCGCCAGAGGACCTACTGCGAGGTCATTTCATCACTCAGGGAGTGATCGACCGGTGCCGAGACACCCGGGTCATCGAGGACGGCGCTACGGAGCGAGTCCAGAGGACGTCCACGGTACGAGAAACGGGACGACTCGGAAGCGTGCGACGAAAGACCTGCACGCCAAGACGTGAGAGGAGAGAGAGACAATAGGAGACCCGTAAGACAATGAATTCAATAAAGCCACATCAGTCATTAAATTACGTCATTTTTAATAATAAAATTTTTTACCCCATTACGCCCCCGTTATTACCCAATCAACCCTTTGATTTTAAAAAACTGACGAGCATGACTGATGTGGCTTTATTGATCTAATTATCTTATGGGTCTCCTATTGTCTCTCTCTATAACTATTGACTCTGACAATACCTAATCATTTACCTGATCAAGTGATGCCAAGTGAAACTTAATACTTATTAACAAGTTGCAACTAACTTTTAGGAACCTGCAGAGGTAACCTTTAAGTGTGTTGCCATAAGAACTTATTAATTACTTACCCTAAGTTCTTACAAGTACTTACCCTAAGTTCTTACAACAACTTGACTTAAGTCACAACTTACTCGGTCAGATTTGTCAAGATACAAGGACAATAAAAAAAAAACTTTTTTTTCTCAGTAGTACTCTGGCGGTGGTGCAGATGGGGCTAAACAATCAGGCACAAGTGGTGTAAATGACGTGTCATCTCTCTGCGAAGCATATGACAAAAATATTGATTGATTACCAAATCTGATTTTTATTTGTTTAAAAGATTGTGTAGTTTTTCTGTGGTTTCCTGAACACCGATCTGTTTTCCCATCTCTAAAAAACTGGCTTTTAGCTCTTCAACATTCACGGGAGATTGACTACGCATTTTATTTTGTATTTCAGATTTCTGTTTTTTGTAATTATTTAAATCATCCTGGACTCTCTTAAATTCTTCGTCATCAATAAAATTATCATTCAATGCCTTACTGATAATAAGTTTCATACTGCTCAGCTTTGCACCAGCAAGCGTACTCAATGCTTCATGTTTCTGTAATTTCGTGTGAAACCTCTTGTTCAAGGCCTCCAAACCAAAGCAAGCCAGGCATGTAGCAACGCTAACACCCTCAACTGCTATTCCAGCCAAACTTCCAATTCCCGTGGCAAACAGAACAATACCCCCCACAGAACATCCAGCTGAAACTGCACCAATAGCCATAGAAGTGTTTTGAACAGAATTAAATACTGACTTATACCGTCTCTTACATCTGGAGTACCTCGCCTCTTCACTTTCCAAATATTTAATTGCTTCTGTAATATTCATTAAACGAAATGCGTCTGCCTGTAATGTTTTATCTGATGCAATTGGCACAGCTGTCACCTGTGGATCAGGCGCAAGCGTTGTTTTAGTCGTCGCAATTGATTCAGTCGGCTCAAGCGTCGGTAGTATTGGATAGAATTTTACCATATTTTTTTATTGACAAATATTTTTTATTTAATCAGCAATTACATTTTGCAACTCTTCAAAAGTATATAATTTGCTGGCATAATAAAACGAAACAAGATCAATGTGTTCAAGGTTTATGTAACTTAGACGAACAAAAGTTGTTTTGTCAACCGATATCTTGACAGCTGGAACACTGCTCGAAACTTCAAAAACATCAACATTTTTTGTAATAGCAATAAAGACCTTTGTTGATTCTGTTACTGTTTCATTCCACGTAAGTTTAATCCCTTGTGCAATATTTGCCTCTTTTGCAGTAGTTACAGATTTCATGATAATTTCAAATACTATTGTCGCTTCTCTAGCCACGACTAAGCTTGCTGGCATAAACACAACAGAAGTATCTGATCTACCCTTTCTAGTTGTAAGAAGATACCGTCGTCTCTCATAATTTTCAACTTTCAGTTTATCTCTGCTATTGTTGTCTGGGGCAAAACTTGGAACAAGACTTACAATCAGCGGCCCAGAATTAACAACCTTCCTAAACACTAAGGCGCCTTCATCATCAGTGTATACATAAGGACTAATAAATTCAATCTTTATGTCCCAGTCAATTGTTGGTGCAGGTGTAGGTGCAGGCGGCACAGGTGAAACAACCCACTTACTACCCACATGTATTAAGTTGTAAGGCGCATTATTTACAGGTGGAGTAGGTACAGTAACATCACGCAGCTGACCAAGTTTTGGAATCTGTCTTTCACCGTCTTTCATGTCAACAATTACTTTCCTCTTGTACATGCCATTTGAATCAAGTTCAAAACCATATATTTCTCCAACATCCCCCTCCTTCTCAAAATCCTGTACATCAGCCAAATCTTTCAACTCTGTTACTGGACATGCAACTGGTATGATTCTCGGCTTTGGACCACCACTCATTTTTTATAAACAAAAATAAAATTATTTAATTTCCAACACAACACTAAAATCATGCATAACAACTGGTTTGTCATCCTGATTAGTTACAGATATACTCAGTGACTCAAAGAAACTAGAACCTAATTTCTTAAACTGCAAATTAGGAAATCTAGCAACCACACTTTCACAATAGGGTGCAGTTCCAGTTGGTAAGCTTTTCAACAAAGTTGAAGGCTTTCCATTGTGAACATTTTCAGTTGTGTTTAGTTCTTTCAAATAAACATTTAGCACTGTGTGTACTGACAAATGAACAGGATATCTTCCAATTATTTTTTCTTTTTTGGGCTTTAATTTAAATCCTGCTTCATAAGTCCAATCATCATCATCACCACTAATAGCTACAATACTAATATCAGATTCGGATAAAAAAACATAATAGTATTAAAAGTTTGTCTGTTAATATAAGCTGACTATCTTTTGGAAATTCCAATGTAACAAGTAAGTTAGCTGGATTTAAAGTTGCTTTAATTTTATACATATTTTGTAAAAATTCAGCTATAGTACAAAAGTCATAATACCCAGGCTGTAAGTGATTAGCACCCCAACTTGTACTACCTATCATTCCATGCACAGAATATTCACCCTCATTTGTAACATTAAACCACTTTACTGTGTAGAACAGTTCATGGATAGCTACAGCCTTGCTACCATCACGATTATCAATCCCATTAGTTAACCACACTGGTTTGCTTGTGTCAAGATTTGTTAAGGTAATAAACATTTTTTATTATCTCATATAAAAAAGGATGGAATTTAAATCACCAACCATTACCACTACAAACGCATTTCAATTTAATGTGGATGCCAAATATAATGTCGCACCTACTTATGAACAGAAAATAATTCAACTAAATCAGCTTGATATTGCTGTAAGCGAACAAGATCTATTCCAAGTCAAAGTACCAAATCCGTTTGATCAATATCTAAACCCTCCAATAACAGACAACTCTACTGCAAGAAAGTGGTCTTCAAGTCCACTACAGATGTTTCAAAACCAACTTAACTTTGCCATACTATGCTCAACTACAGGCTGTGGTGTTTCATTTATAGACCACTTGATTGATTGATTGATTGTACATTGCTTAACGTCCCGACAGCAACAAGGCTTTCTCAGGACGTGCCTGCACTGCTTGTGAAAAAAAAAACTAAACAGAAAATTGAATGCATGTCGCCAGCCGGTCAAATACGTTAAATAAACCTACAACATGGGGCCTAAATAAAGCTAAGACCATTTAGCAACACACATCCAATATCAAGAGCTACAGGCAGTGCAGACAGTTGGGAGAGTTTTAAAAAGACAAATACAGGTGAATGGACCAAGGGTAGACAGAAACACATGCCCCAGAATAGAAAGGAAACCCACCCTGTGGGGCTGACCAGGGTGACCCTGGGAACTAAAAAGTACCTAACCCCACCCAAGTCCCCCAGGGCAGACCCGGGTGGGGCTATAGACCACTTGAATCACTCAAACAAACTGATTAGGTCTGTGTATCGTTTCCATGTTTATTACCAGCTTAGACGTATACTGTCAGAACTTCATACACCACTACCCACTGAATCCAGTTTCAACAGGTATAACAACCCCATGGATATGAAAGCGTTTGAACGCATCTGTAATGAGTTTAACATAAGCCCCAGGTATGACTTCACACAAAAACCTGATGATCACAACGGTATTACGCTTTGAGTCACAGACAATACCCTCAAGATTATTACCCCGGTTACACTTCATTCTCATCTAAATCACAAGTCTGGTTAGGCTCAATAGAGCAGAAGCAGACTAATGCATGGACCACATTTATTTTAGATAAAACTGACGGATTTACTCAAGCAGGAGTCGAGCGCGTAAATGAGTCTATCAGATCATATGTCTGGTGTATACTAGGAGCACAATCACTAACAAAATCGAATATTTTGAATGGAAGTGAGAAGTTCGATTCACAAAAACAATTTCTCGCAAACCTGGAAGATTCAATCAACTCAACAGTTGATCTCCCATCAAGCATACAACGCTACCAAGACGTACTCAGATATGCTAGATCAAAAGTTGACTTTGTAGTTGGCGTCGGGTTATACATGTTACCATCTGACCTTCAACTCCAAATGGGTACAATAACAAATTATAATAATGAAATCATTGTTGCAGGTGTTGGTCAAAAACTCGGTCTCAATCAATCTGTAAACTTAGGAGGAACCACTGCGCCTGTACTGTCATTAAAATCATTACAGGTGGTTACTTCCCCTGCCCCACCACCGGCACCCATACAGTCAGTAATGTCCCAAACATCACTACCAACCCCTAACACACATGAATCAGAAAGAACCGCATTGACAATAGGATTAACAGGATTAGGTATATTACTTCTTTACCCGTTTCATTAAATAACCCACCATTAACCCTCCTACTGTCACCAAAAATACCCACACATGTTCTGCCATAAATCCTACTACCTTTGCTGCTGTACTAATCAACCAACTGACAACAGTGCCAATTATATTGGGTAACGCGTCTATTGCTTTCACAGCTAATTTCTTAAGCAAGTCTGATATGTGGGACAGTTGTTTCTTTACCCATGACTGTAAATCTTTTGGGTCTGTTGGAGTCGGTGGGCCTGGGGTTGGTGGTGCTGGAGGTGGAGAACCACCGGGTCCACCAGCACCGGAGACAGCTAACACAACAGTACTGATAATAAACCCAAGAGCAGTAATTAAACTAGCAATAGTGATACCCTGTTCTCTGAAAAGTGTTTTAAGTCTCTCAACCAGAGTAGTGTCTTCGTGAAGTATTTTCTGAATAGTTTCTCTAATTCTGTTGACCTGTGATTTTAGTTTTTCCCTCCCAATACTAATCACTTCTAATCGTCCAGATCTTTCTATCTGCAAATCATTTAATCTGTGTTGTATTCTTTCTTTCATTTCTGTGTCAAGATTCCCATTGTCTGCGGTAGCCAGTTTCTCTTTTTCTCGTTCTATGTGTTTATCAAGCTCTCCCAGTTTGGCAACATTATTAACCATCTCACCTCTTATTGTCTGCAGTGATTTATCCAATCCCATAATCTCCCTCATTGACAAAGGAGGGTCGTCTATTGTTTTCAAAGCGTCATTTATTTGTCCTTCAGTAAATGAGGTTTCTTGTATCACTGTGTTTGCTATTTCTGGTAGGCTTGTTACTGGTGCCATTTCAATTTCTTGCCCTGTTGGCAACTTTGTTTGCGTGTCATGAAGAACACTAACCAGTCTTGGTGTGACAGGAGACCCACCAATACCAAGTTGACGCAAGGCACTAACACCACCTTCATTTTTTATTGTACTTAAAGCCCTAAACCTACTAGGGTCTTTTTTATTAGTCAATAGTACTTTTCCTTTGTCAACAGTATTTAAATATAAATGACCCTTGCCATCAAGTTCAAACTGATTAGGATCTACGTTGTCTGGGCGGCCACCAACATGATCATAAAATGAGTTCACTTTGGTTTCTAAAAGTTCGTGACGTAAACTGTAAATATTTCTTGTACCAGTCATATCTGCCATATCTGTTGTATTACCAAAATCATGCATGCTATCCATTTCAAAATCTTCATGATTAAATCCTCCCGCTGCCATTGTTTTATTAATTTATTATTTTTTATTGTGCATAATAAAAATGACACAGTCTTACGGATCAAAGTTAGACCCATACAGAAAACTACGTGAGCCCCTGGGTGTTAAAGGCATTCGACAAACAATTGTTATCACAAACAATCCTAGCACCATAGACCAGAACCAAACACTTACAGTCAAGTTTCCAAACCTAGGTCCCAGTGACGTTATTGTTCCTGGCACTGCACGCCTTGCATTTAATATTGAACTTTCATCAGACGCAGATGTGAACAGAACTCTAGTTGACAATCTTGGCAGAGCAATTGTTAGAACTATTAAAGTAAAACTTGAAGGACAGGAAGTGTTTAGTCTTGACGACTCCGATGTGTTCTACTGTTACAAAGACCTTTGGCTCACAAGAGAAGAACGAGAAGACCGTGTTTACCAAGGCATACAGTCTGATAATGTTGGTAAACTTCAAATCAATGCAGCAGATAAGGTAACTACTGGGGTAGCCAAAGACGTTATTATAGCAGAAACATATGGAACCAGATTTTACATACCACTTGAGTTTGAAATCCTCACAGCACATTTGCCTTATTATCAAGGAGCACTGAATGACCGTCTGAGCTTTGAACTAACTTTCAATGACTACTCCAAAGTTATAAAATCATCTGCCACAGATGCAACATATAAGATCTCTAACATTTCTTTGGAATATGAAATTGTCACACACACTGAACTAGCTAGACTCATTCAAAATCAATACCAGTCAAGACTTCCAATTTATTATGACATGGTGATTAGACATAGTTTAATACCCAAAGACAAGAGTGACCCAATGTGGAACATAAACTTGAACACGCCAGCTAGGTCACTTAAAGATATTCTTATGTTGTTTGTTGAACCAGTGAGTCCATACAAAAGAGATTCAGAAAAATTCTACAATCCAAAAATTACACATTTGTCCTGTACAATTGAAGGCCGCCCTAATCAAGTGTATGCTTCAGGTTTGTTACCTTATCAACACTACGATGAGATCACAAAGTATTTTGCGGGTGGAAGGATTAGAGATAAACCAGCAAACATTGCGTGCAAAGATCTACATCTGTATGACGTAAGGATTGGTCAATACCTTACAAACAAATATGCACTTTGGTTAGACCTTCGTAGTACAGATGATGATTACCTTCATGGGTCAGGTCGAACTGTTGAGAGCGGCAGTGATGGAATTACAATCCAGATACAAAAAAAGGTTGAAAAAGCCGAAGCCATAAATATATATTTGTACCTGATATATGACGCACAACTCAATATACAAGACAGTAGACTGAGTGGACACATATATTAAAATTATATTGTGTATTAAAATGAACCTGAGCTTAATGACACTCGACCCACACTGTGGATTATTTTGTGGCGCCACAGGGTGTGGGAAAACTGAATTTGTTCTTAACCTATTACAAACAAGATACATCCACCATTTTGAAAACATTGTAATATTTTGTCCTACAATAAAACACAACAAAGCTTATCACAATCGTTTATTCATTTGGACTGACAACAACATATATTTAGTTGACCCTGAGAAAAAACTGAATGACTACCTACAATATTTTTACAAGCAATTTGAAGGACAGTCAACATTGTTTATTGTTGATGACTGCTCAGCAGAGAAAGACATTGTCAAGAAGAGAAACACTCTAGCAGAACTTGCTTTCAGTGGCAGACACGCAAACGTCAGTGTATGGATTCTCACTCAAAAATATAATGCTGTACTGAAAGATTTTCGAGAACAGTTAAAGTTTCTCTGTTTGTTTTACTGCAAGGATCGTGACAGCTTTGAAGACTGTCTCAGAGAAAATGATGTCATACCAAATAAACATGAATGGGATGATGTAAAAAATAAACTGAAATCAACTAAGCATCTAAAGCTCATTTTAAAGACAGATCAGCCCACAGGGTATGGGTTAGTAAATTAATTTTTGTTTTTTGTTTTGTTTTTTTAAAATAACAATATAAATGAACCCTGATGAAATCCTTCTATTGAATGATATCAATGCTGTAGAGAACAAAGACTTAGACTCGAAAAAACAGCGTCTTTTGTCTGTAGCTGTCTCAGGCAAGTCAAAGGCTTATCTCGGGAAACAATACATGACAGAGGATATAGAATCTCTTACGGCTGACGAGCTAATCAAGCTTCATTCGAAATATGAAAACCACATCGCTTCACTAATGACTCGTGATTTAAGCCGGTCTCTTGTTTGCCTATACACAAAA
This sequence comes from Semisulcospira habei, assembly GCA_036245525.1. NCBI lineage: Eukaryota > Metazoa > Mollusca > Gastropoda > Semisulcospiridae > Semisulcospira > Semisulcospira habei. The sequence continues at coordinate 166,191,861 of BTPG01000003.1, forward strand.
GCAGTGAGTCACTTTCTACCTGTGGATAGTGACAGTCTTTCACACGACCTTGAAAGCAATCCTATTGTTTCAAGTTCAATTGGCAAATTAGCATGTGTCATGTTTTACAAGTTTGGAAATTACCTTGCACCTGTCGTAACATTACTAGTTACTGGGAGCCATATTGATTTCTCAAAAATAAATTTTACTGCAGAAGAAAATGGACGAAACCCAGACGACTCCACAACAGAACCCGGACCCTGTTTTGACACAGGTTCAAACTGTGACTAAGGCTAAAAGTCCAGGCAGGGTTGAGGCTGGAAAAAGATTAGCTGAATATAATAGGCAAAAAAAAATTACAACTTAAGGCACAAACAGAAAAGACTCATGTAACTGATCCACCGTCAGGATCGTCAGGACCTGTGTCAATACCGTCACTCCCTCATCAAAGTGAGAGACAAACAACCCAGTCTAACCCCGACCCTGACCCTGACCCCGAACCTCAATCAACAAAATATATAATTGTCGGATTTGTTGTCGGATTTGGTTACGTAGGTTATCAATTATACAAAAAATACAAACCACAGACTCGTACAGTGACCAAAAAATTAAACACTCCAAAAACAAAACCAGAAGTCTCCACATTACCAACAATATCCAAAGCCGTTGACCCATTTTATATGCAGTAAATAAAAATATTATTTTAATTTTTATTGCCTTAGAAAATGAGCGACACAAAAAACATAATGAACCTTGTCTATCACTCTGCCGTAATCAGTGGATTAGCAGTAGCTTATTCTATGCTAGGAAAAAATCTACTCAAAATGAAATCAGCAGACCTGAGTTGATTAGATTTCGAAGACAGTGCTAAGCTAATTGTAGTTGTCACAGCGTCGATTGCGACAAAAGATTTTCTTGTCAAGCAAGGAATTATTCCCAAAAATGTTTCTATGTAAATAAAAATAATATGGCGACGATAGCTATTATGATTGGTGGGGCAGTTGTTAATGCCCTCGCGTTCAGTGGCTCTAATTATCTCTTTTCAAAAATGGGTAGAGAGGAATCTGCAGAAGAATTGAAGCGTCATAATGAAGTGTTAGAAAAATTAGCACAGGCAGAACAGGCGTATGAAAAACAAAGAATTGAGAAACTTGATTTCATCAATGAAAGATTGAAGCTTGAAGGTCACACACAGCATACGTTTTTAAATACAGACGAAGCAATCAGGGAATATTTTTTAGTCACAGGTGAAGATATGACTATACCGAAACCAAAATTAAGTGACTACTATCAACCAAGCACACAACAAAGAAACGGGGAGATAATCTTTGTTCTAGTGGGAATGACATTTGTTTATTTTACTGGACTTTATATTACTAGAAAAAATGACAGCCGAAAATAAACTATCGAAAAAATATTACTCTCCATCAGGGTATTGGAAAGGAGCAACAGCTATTCAGAAATTACATGCCGCTGTGGGCGGAGATATAACACTCAATCAAGTCAAACAATGGTTACAGAGACAGGCAATTTGGCAGATATATCTTCCTGCTCCAAGAAAGATATCTAGACCCCATTTTGAGAACACATCACCTAATGACACACACCAAATGGACCTCCTGTTTCTTCCGCATGACACAATAAGAAAGAAACGATACAAGTATGCATTAACTGTCATTGACATAGCTTCAAGGTATAAAGACGCTGAACCCATATCTGACAAAACAGCCAGTACAGTTGCTACTGCTTTATCAAAAATATATGGACGAGGCCCTTTAAGATACCCCAGACTAGTGCAGGTTGATGACGGATCAGAATTCAAAGGTGCTGTTAATCAGTTATTTGCAAAGCATGGTGTACTGGTCAGACGAGGCATTCCAGGTGTACACAGATCACAGGCAATTGTAGAGAACTTTAACAAACAGTTGTCAGAGAGACTTTTCAGTTACCAGTATTCAAAGGAACTCATGCATGACACCCGTAACACTGAATGGGTAAAGAGATTACCACATGTGATAAAAGCAATGAACAATGAAGGTCACCCTAAACCTGCTGATGCTATTAAATTGAAAACAATTACAGAGCCAAAAACAGGACCAACCCCAACCCCACCTCCAGACACAAGTTTATTTACTAAACAGGTGAGATATTTATATCAACCAGGGGAGGCTGAGAACGACGACAGACGCAGGGCAACAGACCCCATCTGGTCAACGTCTGTACACAATATAAAAAAAATAATTCCCGGTCCTGACGCAACAATATATTACCTGTACGACCCTGCCCCACAGAGGGCATTTGTCAGAGAAGAATTACAGATTATTCCCCCAGACACCGTTACTCATTTCAGTAACTAAGTCATCAATTAATTCATCAACCAGTTCATCACAAATGTCTTCAGATAACTTGAGCCTGTAATGTCCAGGTGCATAAGCCTTTTCCTTACTGTGAAACACTCGTTTCGTGTCCCCAACTGCCCGTGACTTTTTGTGTGTTTGAATCATTTCAAGATTATGTTTGTTTGATCTCAGTGACTTGTTTGGATAATCAGGCATCAATGCACCATCTAACACTTGCTTATAATGTTCATGATGAATGTCTTTATTTTTTATTGCTGTTTTTTTTAATTCCTTTGGCTTTCGACTGACTGCCTTTCTGATGCAATATAGAATACATTTTTGATCTCAGTCCAACGTACTCAACTATTGGCACACCATTTAGTTCGTCTTTAAACTTGCCAGGCACTTTTTTGTTTTGTGTGCTAAACAGTGGATGATCTTTAGGATAATCAGACGTGTCATACATGTGTAGTTCTGTTTTCATGTCTTCATAAAAGTCTTCAGTACACACATCAATGATCATAGAGTCAGTGTCAGTGTATAACAATCGACACTCAGGATATTTTGGTTTGAAGTAATCATAATAAAATTCAAGCATCAATAATTTCGACAACTCAAGTATTGCCATACCAATGAATACTGGCTTGTCCAGTTTGACAATCTTTTTTTTGAGTGACACTGCATACAATGATGAATGAAACTCTTTGTACCCTGTGTACTGAGGCTTACCTGCAAGTTTAATTGCACCTGATTCAGTTGTGACCAGTCTCACATCTTTTCTGTGATGAGGATTTTCCATTGTCTTTCCAAAACAGGCATTGTTCATAAGCTTAAAGAAGTCTTTGTCAAATGCAGTGTTGCCGTCTCTGGCACGAAGGGTTGTGTTCTTCATTATATAATCTTTCATGAAAGCACTCTGATCAAATTGGATTCCTCTGTGAACTTTCTTTAGTACTAACCCATGTCTGATGTAAAACTGCAGCAAGCGATAGTGACAAACGTAATTGAATTTGTCATTCAAATTTGGTACAAGCTTAGTGTCTTCTTTTTTCCCTGTCATACTCATTTTCTCAACAGCTAATGGATAATCATTGTGGTAATCATGTAGATGGTGTGGGTACTCTAGGTCTACTTCAAAGATCCAACCCTTCGGATCGTTTCGGTCAAGATTCATAATATTGTTAGTTAACCCTGAGTCTGTTATGTCATACTGTGACAAATCATGCAGACAAAAGTTTTTCAAGGGCAATAACTCACACATCGCGAACCCGTAAAGGTTATTAGCGTCAAGGTACGTAATGAATGACCTTGACCTTGAGGGGTCAAGGTCATCAAGATATTTGTTGTTGGCCTTTGCATAATTGTTCGCTGCAATACTAATGCCTCCCCTCAATCCCCGTTCTACCATTTCACCCATCGTACGATCAGACAACAGGTCTATAGATATCTTACTGGATTTCAAAAATGCATCCCATGTCATGCCAGGACTAGTTATGTAACAGGCAGGGTCAAGCTTGTAGTGTAACAAACCCTTTTCACGGTAACTTTCAAATACGTCTGCTAGCAAACAAACGTCAGCTTTCAAGTACTGGTCATGATAGTCACCAATCGTTTGACATCCTAACTTCCCCCACGCATCAAGAGCATGCTGGTATTCAGAGTCAGAAATACCTTTTCCAGTTAGTGTAGAATAAAATTTCTCTTTTGGTGGCAGTCTTGTTTCCTCAAACACAACCCAGTGATCAATGTACTCGTATGGATACACACCTTTCTTAATCAAGTCTGGTTCAAAATATTTACTTGTTATTGGATACTCAGTCAGTCCTTCTGCCAAACTAGCCAATCCTAAAGACAAATGTTGCATGGAGTCATAAAATGCTAATTTGTCTAACCTAAAAGTCAAGTACTTTTCAGTTGTCTGTGCAATACAACTTATGTTTTTGTAAGATTCATCCACAGCCTGCATGATAATGTGTGAATCATATCCTTTGAGATTGTGAAAAAAGATTGGTAACTTATATGTCTTAGGATCTGTTTTTAATAATAAGTTACAATTGTTATGTGCAGCGCCTCTGTAACATCCAGTTATGTGATCATGGTCATGAACTTTATCACCCTGGAGGGCTTGTTCACAAATCCAACACGTCTCAGCTGTATCAAATTTTAATTTGTCTTCTTCTGTCATCACCGAAGGCATCTGGCATGTTGTGAGATACTGTACTACCTGACTATACAGATGTCTCATTTCTGTTAAAAACAGACATGCTGCATTTTCACCTCTGTAGATAACAGGTTCTGAATGCAAACCGTCTGACCTAACAATAATGTATCCAAAAGAACACACCACTTGGTCACTGAGTTTTATAGTTTTTGGTAATGACTCTGGAACAGGACCTTCATATGGTACAACTAATGATTCGAAATCAGCGTACACTACAAACGGCAACTTTTGCTGATTCCCATAGTTCTTAAAATACACTTGACTACCAGGATCTGGATACTTAAGTACAGTTTGTATGTCATCAGGTGACCTACAATGTAGGATGTGTTTGTGCGCTACGTTTATGGAGGAGAATCTTTGTAAACATTTCTTACACACTTCCTGTTTACCATTGTGTTTTGTTGTATGCCCATGAATTAGACGTGACATATTTCTGATAATTGTGTAATGGAAGTTATTGTTATCACCGGCAGGGCCTATTAGCAACATGTCAACATGTCTATCTTCTGACTGTCCGTAGGTTGGGGCAATTGGGGACACTCTAATTGGTTGTAACTTGTTCTCAGATTCATTATCCCACACAAACACATTCACGGATATACCAGGATTTAGTTTTTCAAACAAGTCTATGTCCTCTATTTTAACAGGGAACTCAATGCCACTGAAGTTGAGTTCGTTTACAAATTTGGTGTAGTTAGATACACGTTCAGGTTTTGACCTTACAAAGTGTAGTTTAGCAAGCACACACCACATGAAACAATAGTTGTCATTGTTCTGTATATTAACAACAGCCTTTTTGTTTGCAACCTCTGTTGGCAGTGGTAACCATGATTTACCTAGTATAGGATGATACCTTGACTGCTTTAGTTGTAGTTCATGTACATGACCTTCGTGCCAGCCAGACCCCTTCATTTTTGCACTGTCAATTGCTTGTAGAAAGTCAGGTAATAGTCTGTCTCTAAACACGTTCTCCAATTCTCTTCTTGTGTTAACTGTGTGTTGTCTTGTTGATATATACGATACAATCAATTCACCGTCCATTCTAGTAAATTCTATTTTTGCAACAATTTGAATTTTAACACTGCCTGTAAGAAGATTTTGTTGTATGACAGAAAAAGAGTTTTCTATTGATTCATAGACATTGTTAGTATTGGATATAGGCAAGTTTGTTGTGTGAAACACGTTTCTTAAACTTGGTGGGCCAGGGTTTTGAACATTGTCCATCATTTTTATTTGTCCGTCAAAATAATAAATGAAAAAAAAAAATTATCACTGTCACACCATATGTAATACTGTATTATCGGTAGTTATGATAAACAAGTCAACTACTTTCCTGGTGTTTGTCTTGAAGTCTTGTCCTGCAGGTGTAATATCACTTTATTGAATGCAACACTTTCAATATAACAATGTAGTTTTCTTAATTGAACAAATATGTCATTACACAATACCTCAAACCAACGCAAGTGGCCACTGTTAGCATTATAAACTTTAAAAGCATTTGTCTTAAGATCAACAGTCTCATAATCATAACGTGGTAATCCATCTGAATATTCCAAAGTAACGTTATATGACGTGTATATCCTTATTGACGGTGTTGAGAGTTTAAAGCTGGGTCCAAAGACACGTGTTTTTAAGTCATAAAAACACTTAACATCTTTGAAGCATTTTGTAACATCAAACACTTGGATTTGTCCGTCTGTCATTTTTATTAGACAAACAAAAGAATAATTGTTATCAAGCAAAATCATGTTGTCTAGGAAATTACACTGAACAGTAACTTTTTACGATTGCACCATTCAGCAAATGTAGCCAATAGTTTTTGAGTTTACCCCAGACAAGACTTGCCCTGTCCCAGTAGGTATAAAGCGTGGTTTCAGCATGCGCTAAAATCATGCTTTTTTTCCTGCTGCTTTTCTGCTATATTCCTGCTGGGCTATTAAATGATTTGGGTGGGCTTATAAATGGCAAGCATCACAGATTAAGAGACAACCCCTGTCACTCTAACCTGCTGAGAGACTGCCTTAAAACAATGAATGTGTCATGTTGCTTTCATTTGTATTCATTCCCCTGTTATAAACCTCAGGCTCACCATTGTGAATACTAACAATACAGTTTTAGTCAAGACATAACGCCGGTTGGCACTCACTTGGCAGTGGGCCTGAAATGTCTTACAAATCAATTGTGATGTCATGTGTAGTGACCCTGTCCCACCTGAAGGTCTCTATGTTAAAGCAAACAAACCTCACACAGTCTATGTAATTATCTTATTATCAAATCTACCTTTCATAGAAAGACCTGTTTACCCACCTGTTCGCACGCTAGCAGAAAGCCCTTTGTAAGGCGATCACAGCTCTTGACACCTGCTATTCAATTTCAATCCTGCTATGGGGAAATTCCCTTCAGTCAATACAGGCCCCAAAATAGTCTAGTCAGGCTGTTCCACATTTAGATATGCATAACATTTTGGAAAGACCAAGATCGATTTAAAGGATCAGGTATGGCCGGATCGGACTTATTCTTGCCGGTTAGTGTTAAAAATGACCAGTTGTTATTCATTCGACCATTTACCGGTTGAGATGTATGACGTCAGCACTGTCATACTGGTAAGTTGTTTATGCGTGTCTGTGTTGTTAGAGTGTCAGTGTGTGCGACAGTGTGTGTGTGTGTGTTGGGACGTGTGTGCGTGCGTGTGCGTGTGTATATGTGTGTGAGAGAGAGAGACCACCAGACATGAGTACATTGTACACTTGTACAAAATCACCCCTCCTAAACGGCTGTATTTATGAAAGGCCTTTCAAAAGCACAGTCCCGTTGGGGCTCGTGTCTGAATTAAAAAGGAATGAAAAGCGTCCCGCTATTGAAAAGCGGTGCGAGGTCTTTAACCGTGACATCAGCTGTTAGATTAAACAGGATTAGACTCAGGTTTACGGTACAATTGTACTGGCATGAGTGTCTGTAAGTGTGTTTGTAAGTGAGTGTGTCTGTTTGTTTATGCATCTGTTTTGTTTGTTTGTGTGTGTGTGTGTGTGTCTGTTTGTTTATGCATCTGCTTTGTTTGTTTGTGTGTGTGTGTGTGCGTGCGTGTGCGTGTGTATATGTGTGTGAGTGTATGCGTGCGTGTGTGTGTGCGTGTGCATGTGTCAGTACTGTTTATAATAAAACGGTTGAGTTGTACTGACAGTGTTGTACAAAGCACATTTCGGCTATGCATAAGAGGACAGTCACCTTTTCAGAAATTGTACTGCAGTAAAATAATATTAGATAAGACCAGCCAGCATACTCGCTAGGAGAGAGCTAACAAACAAAAGTAGACTAATAGTTGTAAACACGGGTTATGCCTGGAGTCCGAGACTCTTGAGGATCTGACCTGTGTCCACTTATAAAAATCTAGGCTCGTGAGGATCTTAGACTATGTAAAACCTCATATACTCGGTACAAGGCAGGCAGCTACTGGAGGTTTTAGTCTGTAATCGAATTATACTTCCTGGTTCAGTGTTTACGGTAGCTATGGGTTCAGAGCTGCAAGGATCATGTTCATAAGGTCGCGATTTTTTTTCCAAATTAACAGTACAAGGCTAGGTGTTGTCAGAGACAATAGTTATAGAGAGAGATAATAAGAGAGGACTAATGTATCAAATTACAAAAAGGCCGCACTAATCATGTCGCCACTTTTCAAAAAACAAAAGGGTGATTATGTGGTAATAGAGAGGTTATGTGATGTCATATATTTTAATTTCAATAAAGGCGAGATTTATAGATTGGTGTGGCCTTATTGAAATTTGATTCTTAGTCCTCTCTTATTATCTCTCTCTAGAGGACAGAACGTTACCAAGCGAGAACACCAGTAAAACAGGTTGGATTGTGAGAGACAATTACCTAGCCTGGCGTTTACATTGTGTATGTGTATGTGGTGGTGATGTGTTTGTAGTGAGAAGGGGTGTTGTACATAATCTTGATAGTGTTTTCGTTGTTTTATATATATATATAAAGGCCCGTAGAAGAAAGAGAGCTAGTATGTTAAGTTTTAACGCTTGAATGCGCCCGACTGAGTCAGTGGCGGTGTATGCGTCTGTTGTGCGAGAGACTGTACATGCGACTGGGGCAAGTCTGCGTGCGTTATATTTGACATAATTTCTTTTCTCAAATACTATTCACAAGTTTTTTTTTTCTCAAATACTATTCACAACTTCAAACCCAAACTTGGTACAAACATACCTGATGGTAAGACCTTTCTATACGTACTAATTTGGCTGATCCATCGGAAAGGTCAAGGGTCACAAGAGCTCAGGAAATAGGTGAAAAATAGCCATATTTTGACAAAAGATGTTTTTCTCAAATACTATTCACAACTTCAAATCCAAACGTGGTACAGAGATACCTGATGGTAAGACCTATCTATGCATACTAATTTGGATGACCCCTCAAAGGTCAAGGGTCACAAGGGCTCAGGAAATAGAGCTGAAATATCCATATTTTGACAAAAGATGCTTTTTTTTCTCAAATTCTATTCACAACTTTAAACCCAAACTTGCTGCAGAGATACCTATGCACACTAATTTGGTTGATTCCTCGGAAAGGTCAAGGGTCACGAGAGCTCAGGAAATAGGTCTAAAATAGCCATATTTTGACAAAAGATGTTTTTTATAAAATACTATTCACAACTTAAAACCCCAATTTTTGCAAATTTTTCAACCAAATTTGGTACAAAGATAGCCGATAAAGACCTTCCTATGCATACTAATTTAGTCGACTCATCACAAAGGTCAAGGGTCAGGGGGTTGACAGATGTGTGAAAAATGCTTACATTTTCAGAAAACATGGATTTTGCTGCTGCAGAAGCCAGCCCTTGTCACAAAGGTCACACATATGTAAATCGGTCATACACGTGAGCCATAATGGCTTTGCCTTTCTTGTTTGAATAGAAGTGCACTTGTGGCGTACTGTCCGAGTGGGTCTATATGGGGAGTAAATGCTCCCGCGAGCGGTACGAATACACGTGAAAGGTTAAGGGGGCTAAGCGTGTCGAAAAAAAAACAACAAAAAAACGAGAGTAATACTTGGCTCTTTTGACATGCTTAATGCTTAACTCATTCAGCCCGACGGCCGTATTTCCCAACTTTTGGGGGCGTCATCTAATGACTATGCACCAGTTGCAGGAGATGGATCGACCATGATAATTCAAAGGCAGTGCCAGATTAGCTTGGCACCGACAAGGGCTGAACGGGTTAACATGCAGCCACCGGTACTGCTTACATAATCGGTGGCTGCATGCGCGACAGCGTGAATTGTGAATTTAGGGTCGACTTAGTCTTTGCTTACAACAACTTTGCTTATGTATAATTAAGTTGGATCTGATAAAGGCCGCACGTTTCTTGTAAAACAACATAACAAGCGTTATATCCGAATTTGACTGTAGATGCTGTTATACATGTAACATGAACTAAGAATATTAAGCTTGTTCGGTTTTACAATAAAATAATAATAAAAAATTTAAAATGCCGTCTAAGACATTCACACAAAGGGACTCCGTGCACTGAGAGATTTGTTTTCTTCAGTTCACGTACCTGGACATTTTCTTGAACATCAGCTTTTGTTGATATATGTGTAAACTCCCCTGGAAGAAAAAGGAAAGACACCAAAGGTGATATAAACACTGTTTTTGAAACACTGAACCAAAATATTTATAAAAAAAAATATCTTTAAGCTTCACGATGGCAACACGTACGTGATATCAGACTATTTTTTACCACTTCACTGCCTGTTATCGAAAATTGCGTGTCTGAAATTTTCGATAATTCCATGTCAAAGACACATGGCCACACGATGAGAACAGCAAGAGGCATGGATCCTTATAAGCCCCCGCATCCGCGGGGGCTGATGAGGATCTATGCCTCCTTCATTTGTGTGTCGCTCTTTGTTTTCCGGTTGTGAAGGGGTTAAAACACGTAACACATATTGTTATAAAAAGTCCCACCTTTATTGACGCACGCCATCCACTTGACCTTGCGGTCGTCTGCCACCTCCTTCCCTATGAGGTAGGTGAAGACGCGGGTCTGGAAACGAGGCACAAGACACCGCGATGACAGGACGTATACACTTTTGTCAAAAACTGCAGCACTCGGCATTCAACGTAGAGCTTGTTTGGCAGTTTGGATCTGCCAGACCAAGGCCTCAAGGTAAATAAATAGATAATTAAATAAATTAAAAAAAGAAGTAATCACAAACAAGCACACAGTGCAGTAAGTCTCTACTGCGTATGCTTTCTGCGACGAGGAAAACGGCGATACTCACAGCTTTGTCAGGCCAGTTGGTGCTGTTGAAGACATCCACATAGTTCTCTGGCGCGCCGTCGGTGATGATCATGATGGCCTTGTTACAGATGGAAGAGCCACTGCGTCCAGTTTGCTTCTCTTCCTGAAAAAAAAAAAATAGAACAGAATAAAATAAAAAAAGGAAATAAAATAGAATAAAATAAAATAATAAAATAAAATAATATAAAATAATAAATAAATAAACAAATAAATAAGTAAATAAATAAATAATTACAAAGCATTTAAAAAAAAATCACAGCATAAAAACCCGATGAAACTAGTGAGCAAACGGTCGTCGGACATAGGCAAAAATGGGTCTGCTAACAGTGAACAGAGGATCTTTAGCTCACTTACTGTTTGACGTATAAAGCAAAAACCAAAAACTGTAAGAGCTGCGCTGTTGCATTATTACAATAGACGATTCCACACACTGGAATAGGTTACTTCATTCGATAACATAGTACTAGCTGTATTGGTAGGTCGGATGGCCATGTTTCTGTTGCAAAGTACCATCCGCGGAAAAAGCAGCCTCAATAGACGTTGTTCGAAAATCAGAAGAGTTTCGACGAAAATAGTGGATTAAAAGCCCGGACAAACACGCGATTTTAATCCATTTTTTTCCGTCAAAACGCGTGAAATTTTGACATACTTCTGATTTCCGGAAATCGTCAATTTACCCTCGTGGGAGAGCGTTTTTGCAGAAAAAAATGATGTAGGTGACGTCAAAAGGAGAAATTAGACGTAGTTCGGAAATTAGAAGTAGGTCTAAATGTGCACGTGTTTGGCGCAGACAGTGGATTGAAAGCCCGCAAAAAACATGCGACATCGCCATCTGACCTACTAATGCACCTACACGGTATTGGAGTTTTGAGCCGCACACCTCTACCGAATGCTTGAGCCTACTAGCTGGCTTATTATTTATTTATTTATTTATTTATTTATTTATTCATTTTACTAAAATGAAATGAAATATTTTATGTTACTTCATTTCTTGTGCTTTATTTTAGTAATTTCATTGTAATTTGTTATGTTATTTATTCCTTGCAGTTTCGTATATGCACTGTCTTATAATCACCCATACCCTTTCCCCAGAAAGCAAAAGATACTCGGACGGACTTTGGCCCGATTTATTATTTATTTATTTATTTATTTCCTGTCATAAACACTGTCACTGTCTTGGGTTTCTGCTGACCTCGTTAAAGAGATTGAAGGCCACTTTGAGCGCGTCGCGCAGGTTGGCCTGATCCGAGGTCTCCATGTCCATAAGTTTTTCCTGCATGCGCCGGATGTTGTCCTGGTTGGCTGGAATCATGGTCCCGTTGAAACATGGGTCCACGTACGCCGGTACCTTAGAATACTGAAAACACGGAACACACACACACACACACACACACACACACACACACACACACACACACACACACACACACACACACACACACATACACACACACACACAATGCAGAACCATTAAGCAAAAGGACTTCAGCCCGTCGTCAGCCTGAACTGACCCCTGCACGGCCGTGCACATGCCAGCTAAAGCCGACGACGACCCGGAGGCATTTGCCTGTAGGTGCCAAGCTATTCTGGGACCACCCTTCAACTATCACAGTCGATCTGTCTCCTGAATGGTAATGCAGTCCTGACAGGACAACTCCAGAATGTGGGTGTTTTGTACCTGGGACACAATGAGTTAAATATCTTATATTGTGTCCTCTTGGTGAGCTAATGATCATTGTCAAATTAACTCATTTAACTCATTAATGCTTATGCCGCGTTCCCGGAGGCGGCACGTCTCGAATGAGTTAAAAATAGTGATCTTATGATCATAGTTAGCCGCTGCCGATCCGAGTGCAACACGATCCACGTGCAACAGACATAGATCCTCATGAGCCCCCGCAAATGCGGGGGCTCATGAGGACCTATGTCTATTGCTGACACCACTTTCAGCCCATGTTCTGGTTCTCCTTGAGATCGAATGAACCAGGATTTCAGAAACACACTGACTGCGTGCACTTGTAGGGAAGTGTGTACATTAAAACGGTGCTGGTTTCGCCTGCGTTTGGAGGAGGACACCATTTGCTGACCTTGATGATGTTGAAGTAGTCCTGGTCGCTGAGCGTGTCCAGAATGGTGGTGACGGTACTCTGAGCGATCGTGAACCGCTTGCCAGTCATACTGCCGCTGGTGTCCATAAGGATGATGATGTTCTTTGGGGTGCTTGCTGCCTGGATGTACCTGTCCACAGATGATGTCTTTGAATTCTTACTCTTCCAACTGGGGATGTCTTGTTTAACCCTTTAACCCCCAAGGGCCCATTTCTCAAATTTTGGAGGTGTTGCCCAATAATAATAATAATAATAATAATACCGTTATTATATAGGCGCTTTTTCTCAATTTTGGGGAAATCGACTCAAAGCGCCGCGGCTGAAACCCAACACACACACTCACGAAACAGACACGGATTTACGCCATTTAAGACAAACATAGTACAAGACAAACGAAGGGCCAGTCAGCTACTGAAGTTACAGAGATTTTTGATCACTTGTATTTGAAATTTGTAAAGTGGCCTGAGACCGGTACCAAAGTGTGGGGGGTGGGGGGATGGGGGGGGGGGGGGGTGGAAGAACCGGAGTACCCGGAGAAAGAACCCCCGACGACCCCAATGACTATGTACCAGATGCAGAAGATGGATTGACCATGATAATTCAAGGGTAGTGACAGATTAGCTTGGCGCCTTCAGGCGCCAAGCTAATCTGGCACTACACTTGAATTATCATGGTCAATCCATCCCCTGCTGTAGGGACTAGGGGTTAAATGGGTTAAGAGTGTTTAAGTGGACGGCCTGAAGTCAGATTTATGTATATAAAAAATTGGCACGTTTTTGATGCAAGCAGTGGATTAAAAGCCCGGACAAACATGCGATATAGTATGTTTGTCCGGGCTTTTAATATACTGTTTGCATCAAAAGATGCATAGTTTTTTTCCTCTACCTCTGATTTTACGGAAATTATGGCAATTACATCTCGACCTAAAGGACAATTCTCCCTACCGTAAACATATCGTACGCTATACATACCATTGCCTCATGCGGCAATCAAAGACATCTACATTGTCGGGGTCCCTCGGCCACTGCATACCTGCAAAATAATGTTACCTGATTATTTTAGCACCATCAAAGCAAGACAACCACGTCGATCCACGTGAATCAATTGCTAAGTATTGCCTCCCTTGAACTGCTTGCAACCAAAGCGTATTATTTACAGGTATGTGGATTATCTTCCACGGATTGTGAAAACATTCGTAAACATCGGTTCAACACGGTTCCGAAGCGCTTTGTATGCATGCACATTTCAGATAGTATAGATATAACATAATCTACCCCCTTCCGCTACATATCACACTCAACTACATCTTTTTTATTTGGCCTAGTACAGCTCAGTAGTAGTTAAATCCCCTACCAGAATTACCGCCACGAGCTCTACGCTCATTGACCACGTCTATACAAACAAGCCGCAGGCGGTGACCGATGTTAGTGTCTCAGATCTTAGTGTTAGTGACCACTGCCCCGTGATTTGTTGCTGGTCTATAAAACTCCCCAAATTAAAGAAACATCGTCATACCACAACAACCTACACGCCATTTAAGCATTTCAATCGTAATGAGTTTCTACACGATCTTAGTAACACTCCTTTTGACGAGGTTCTTCTCACAGATGATTCAGATATTGCGCTCTCCAATTGGTACAGACTATTCCTTGGAGTATTAGACAGATATGCGCCGATTAGAACAAAAAGAGTAAAGAGCGAGATACTTCCCGCTTGGTTGATAAAAGCAATAATGCATGCCATGTCGGTGCGAAATGACCTAAAAAGAAAAAAAAACTTTGATGAATTTAAAAAGCAGCGAAACCGTGTGAGGTTAATGGTGCCCGCGAGGAGAGACCGGCTTTATCCGCAACACTGTCAAGGACAACAAAGATGTGTCAGCAGTGTGGTGGGTACTGAATTCGATCACCCGAGGCAATAGCAGTAGGTCTATAACCATCCCCAGTAATCTCTCCGCCGACATAAGAGTCCGAAATAGCTCAGGCGGTTAAACGTCGAAGCAGGAAGGGAATCGCCGGGTCGTGGGTTCGAATCCCGTCCCGGCCCCGGTAGCTGGACATCCAGGGGAAAAAAACGGATTTGTTCAATAGCATGTCCGTTGCAAGGTCCTGTTAAATCAAAGTGGCATAGTCGGAGAGCGCCTGAGTCGATCAGTGTTCAGGTCGTACTCTATAGGCAATAGATTTCCCTGTCCCCCATAACCCGCCCGTCAGGGCCGTCCATGATCACCTCGGTGCTGTGGACGTTAAACCCGAACTAACCAACCAACCAACCTCCGCCGACACATTCAACGAACATTTTCTGTCTGATATTTACTCCTAGTCGTGATACAGAGGCAGACACATGCCCGATTACCTAGTTAATTTATGCAACATAAAAAACAACTGGCACTCCACCATTTAGTATCCCCATACTTGCTGTGCACGAAGTGGGCAAACTAATTAGTGACCTAGCTAATAAAAAGTCCTCCGGCCATGATGATATCAACCCACAAATATTAAAGTTGTCCGCTGTACCATACATCATTAAGACCCTTACTTATATTTACAACTTATGTATTACAAAAAAATGTATTGCCTACAGACCTTAAAGTCGCAAAAGTCCTTCCACTGTCAAAATCAAAAGATCGTACTGACCCTAACAATTATAGACCCATTTCTCTGCTGTCAGTATTATCTAAGCCCCTCGAAAGGAATATACATAAACACCTGTCTGACTACTTAGAATCACGAAAGTTGCTCCATTCGTCTCAGTCAGGATTTCGCTCTCGGCACTCATGTCATACGGCTCTGAGCAGATTAACAGACACATGGCTTTCAAATATGAATAATTCGCAGCTGACAGGTGTAATTTATCTTGACTTTAAAGAGGCTTTCGACTTAGTCAACCATACAATATTGATTTCCAAACTTAAGCATTATTTTCGAAACGACATGGCTGTTTTGTTGTTTACGTCATACCTCGAAAACGGGAAACAGAAAGTAATTGCTAATGGAGCCTACTCTTCTACTAAACATGTTAAACTCGGAGTTCCGCAGGGGTCAATTTTAGGTCCTCTTTTATTTTGTAGTTACATAAATGACCTACCTCTAAGTCTCACCTACGAAGCAACACAGTGTGATATGTTCGCCGATGATACCTCAATCCACACAGCTAATAATGACATAAGTGTAGTTGAAAACGGCCTTCAACAAAGTCTCGATGATTGATTGTACATTGATTGTACATTGCTTAACGTCCCGACAGCAACAAGACTTTCTCAGGACGTGCCTGCACTGCTTGTGAAAAAAACAAAAAACCCCCCAAAAAACCCCAACAGAATATTGAATGTATGTCGCCAGCCCGTCCAATACGTTAAATAAATCTACAACATGGGGCCTAAATAAAGCCAAGACCATTTAGCAACACACATCCAATATCAAGAGCTACAGGCAGCGCAGACAGGAGGGAGAGTTTAAAAAAGGCAAATACAGGTGAATGGACCAAGGGTAGACAGAAACACATGCCCCAGAATAGAGAGGAAAACCCACCCTGTGGTGCTGACCAGGGTGACCCTGTGAACTAAAAAGTAGTTAACCCCACCCAAGTCCCCCAGTGCGGACCAGGGGGGGGGGGGGGTCGATGATATAGCAGCATGGTGTAAAGTCAACGCTATGATTCTGCATCCTACTAAAACAAAATCTATGATTATTGCAACACGCCAAAAGCATCAGTTGAAACCATTAAAGCTTAATTTATCACTCGGCAACGAAATCATAGAACAGGTAGCCGAACATCGTCTATTGGGGGTCACAATTGATAATCAGCTGAGGTGGCAGATGCACATTGACAATGTCTGTAAAACGGTCTCTAGAAATGTCTTATGTTATCGAAATTAAAGTATTACACAGATAGTGAAACCAGAAAATTGTTCAGTAATGCACACGTCATGTCACATATAAACTACGCATCGACGGTGTGGGATTGTTGCAGTGATGTACACTTAAAAAGACTAAATTCTTTACATAGGAGAATGGCTAAATTAATTCTTCCCGACCCGCACTTGACGACCGAGGAAAAACTCAGTAAAGCTGGATTTCTACCCTTTCAAAATCACTTTAAATTTAACAAAGGGGTACTGATGTTTAAAGTGTGGAACCATAGCGCTCCAGAATATCTAACAGAGCTGTTTAATAAATCAGACTCCTGCTATGGGAATACAGAGGGGTCTTTATATTGTTCCAAAACCCCGAATATGTATATTTAAATCTACTTTGTCATTTGCGGGTTCCACACCATCACGTTAAAGCCACTCCGACATTATCTCGTTTCAAGACAAGTCTTTATAGATACCTGATATCCATCAAATAACAATATCTAGTTATACGTAGACACACGAATGTACGTGTATATTCTAACAATCATGTGTATGTGCGTGCGTGTGTGTGTGTGTGTGTGTGTGTGTGTGTGTGTGTGTGTGTGTGTGTGTGTGGACGCGCGCGAGTGCGTTTGTGCGTGTATGCGTGTGTTTGTGTTTAGTGGACTATAATTATATCTTGTATCACTGTGCTTTGATGTCCCTGTTTTATGTATATTTTGTACTTAGTTAGTCGTAGTTGTAGCAACGGCAGGTACGAAAAATGACATAGTCACTGACTGTGTTAATATCTTCACCGTTGTAAAATAAAGATAAAAATAAAGATTCATTGATTCATTGACTCATCCCCCTTCGCCCCCCCCCTCCCCCTTGCCCCAACTTTCTCTCCCCCCCCCTAACCCCCTCCCCTCCCCCCCCCCCAAAAAAAAAAAAAAAAAAAAAAAAAAAAAAAAGAAAAAAAAGCGAAAAGTGCTTAGAAACCCACAAGACCATGTAAACAATAACAGGTCGCAGCTGGCTTGCTCATCCATCTCAGAGTCTCATTGGAATCATAAGCAGTTTCCCAAATATTGACTGTCACCTTAACTATCAGCAGAGAGACACATACGGGCACTACGCATCAAGTACACTTATTCCAATGAGACCCTTACCGTTTGCTGGAGTACTCCCAGATAGACACACTCGGGGAGTACATCTCACATGAGCTCCACAAAGCATCTCATTTGAATAGAAGTGTACTTGTGGCGTACTCCCCGAGTGGGCCTGCCAGCAGAGCACTCTTGCAAATGGTACGCCGGGATGTCTGCACTATACTGACGCTGGTTACTTCACTCGATCCACTACGCATGATAATGCGTAGCGGGTCGAGGAGGGTAACCAGTGTGCCCTAGCCACCAGCACACCTGGATAGAC
The DNA here is from genome assembly GCA_036245525.1 of Semisulcospira habei. Taxonomy (NCBI): domain Eukaryota; kingdom Metazoa; phylum Mollusca; class Gastropoda; family Semisulcospiridae; genus Semisulcospira; species Semisulcospira habei. The sequence continues at coordinate 166,210,088 of BTPG01000003.1, forward strand.
CCTGAAGAACCCGTCTGAGCTACAGAAGTACTGCCAGGTGAGGGTGGGGAACTGCCGGCTGTTGTCCATGAGCTGTTTCGTCAGGTTCTCTGTCCACTGCACCCCGTTCAGAATCTTCATGGCTGGGGAAAAAAAAAAAATTGGATAGATAGAATGACGACGGATCTGACGTTATTTTACGCAATACAAGGCTTGAAATATCAGTTGACTGAATATTGACTTTCTCACGCGCGGTGCAAGCGTCTTTTGTGCCTTTTGTTTCGTTAGGCAAAAGAAGATTTTTCTTCAGACATTGTACTGTTCTTAGTATTACTCATAACCGCCCCCCCCCATACAAACACACACGTGTCAGCATCTGTGCAGCTGTTTGTTTTTTAAATTTCAGTTGGAAAAAAAAACAGTAATTACACTGACAATTATTCCTGTGCTATTTCTGATTTAAAAGTAATTTACGCTGCTTACAAATAAGCCGCCCCTTCTCCCCGCCTCCTAAAATCTATTATCAAGATATTAAACGTATTCATGAATCAGCAAATATTTACACTCCTCGCTTCCTGGAACAATATTTGCAAGCACGAAACACATGAGAAAATATTGAATAGAAAATCAATCAGCACATGATTAATAAAAAAAATTGCATTACACTATTTCAGCAAAGCCAGTGTCATCTGCAAGAGGCATAGATTCTCGTGAAGCTCATGAGAATCTATGCCTCTTGCTCGCATGGTTCGGTCTCACAAACATTGTGGTAGTTATCCGAGGTTACAATACAAGAGTGGACTCCACGTCTGATCACAGACCCATTACCGTTGAACGCTTAACCACGCGAAAACACTCTCTTTGTGAGAACAGCTGCAGCCGATCTCGATCAGTACGCAAGAAGCATAGACCCTTTTTAAGCCACTGCAAGTGCAGGGGCTCATGTGAATCTATGTCTCTTGCAGATGAAAGGGGATTTAAAGAGGGACTACTGTACCCTTTGATCTGCATGCGTATTCACCCAGAGACAACAGGAGTCTCAGAGCGTCCACGAAGCATTGCCACATTGATTCCGAAGTCCAACGACTCCCAGGAAGCAAGGGGCTATCCGACGCCGGCCAGTTGGCCCGCTTGTGCGCCCGAAAGACTTTTGCATCAAGGGCTGAGTATCCCGGTTATCGCATCGCATCGAAGTGGCACAAAACAGAATAAATCATGCAATGCTGCGTTCGTACCGCAAAACTACTGTCATTATCACCTGCTCAGGTGACAGGCGATCGTTAACCTTTTAACTGTCGATTCCACGCCGAAAGCCGCATAACCCAGTTGGCAGAATGCTATTGCGCGGGCCCGACCACTGCGACTGACTTCGGCCCCATGGCCTGATCGTTCTGGGTCATCAGTCTTTGACGAGTATTACCGCGTCTGAGAACCTGAAAATTGAGTGCTAAATGACGTCTGAAGGTACATTTCCGGCTTTGGTTCGCTATTTGCAAACCCATGTGAAATCAATGAACCCTACACGATGATGCTCCAGGCTTTTACTGCGAGGAATACTGATGCCATCTTCTCGGCTAGGGGATGAATCCTTTGGCTACCGACAATCAAAGGGTTAAATCACTGTAGACATGTTGCTTACGGGGCGGTCCGTGGCGCAGCGGTAAAAGCGTCTGCCACCAATGCAAGACTGCGAGGCTCGATACCCGGTTCCGGCGTCGGACTTTTCTCCTCTAGTAAGTGTCACCATTAATTCGGGCGGACCGTCAGGGGTTCTTTCTCCGGGTATTCCGGCTCTTTCCTCCCCCCACGAATTTGGTATTAATTTCAGTCCACTTAATCAAGATTTAAAAAAAAAAAAGAAAAAAAAAAAAAAAAAGAAATAAAGAAAAAATGAAATTTAAATTTCCAAAAAATTCAGTAGCTCGCTTGAGCTTGCCCTTCGCACCACGTGAATGTTTTGTGTTTATGTACAGTGGTGTGAGAGAATGCGCGTGTTTCACGTGAGCGTGCTTGTTGGGTTTAGTTCGCGGCTATGTCCTGCGCATGAGTTATATTATAAATATGAGAAATGCGCCATATAAATACTATGCATTATTATTACTATTATTATTAAGCAGTAAATGCAGACTGTGTAGAACTGCAGTCTTCGTTCATTGAATATTATTTTTAAAAAATCTAGCTGTCCCGGGAACATGATGAAATTCAAAGTATTGTCAGCAAGAGGCATAGATCGGGGAATTGCGGGGGCTCATGCGGATCTCTACCTCTTGCAGCTGGGTGGTGTTCAAATTTTTCTCGGCACAAATTTTTGCCGGCGGTAACGCTGTATGACACTTCCGCAGCTATTGATGCAGGGCGGCCTTGAATGAGTTAACATAAGTGTTGATATCTACACTCACATTTGTCGTAGATGTTGGTTGGAACGTGAACGGTGCTGGTGTTATTGTTGAGAGCCAGGTTACCAGAGTTGAAATCCCAGTTGTGATTGGTGGGAAGGTAATCGATTGTTCCTTTGATATTCGGCCGGTACTCTTCTTCGATACCATCCAGGTCAGTGTCTATCACGACCTTCTTGGCGTTGTAGTATTGTACCTCCTGCAGGGAACAATGAACAATGAACCTTTTATTTTACAGCGGTAACATTATTTAGAGGCCGTTTACACTCGCAACCTGGGTTGAACCAGAGTAGAGTTCAACCTGGGTTGAACCCGGGTTGATGCGTTTACACTTGCATGTGGAACCGGGGATCATACGCCCACATGACGAGACAAAACATCTTAGGAATGCATCATGGCGCTCTCCACGAGACAACACATTACGTAGCTCATTATGTATTTTGACTCTTGCAGTTATATGGTGACCGTCTTTCTATTTATCTTATTAATTTGTATGTACTATTTCTTGCGGCATAGAAAGAGACGATCTCGAACACGAGATTGCAGCTATTCGTACAGAAAACGGTTAAACAAAAAGATTTTCTTACAGATCATCACCTTTTTTATGACAAAGTTATTGATTAACAACGTTCTTACGTGGTCAGTTCGGTAACAACGTATTTTATTATCAGAAGTGTTTGTTCTCTGCCACGGTCTCAAGACCGCTGGAGGCAAATCGTGCTGCAAACTATAAGTTTGCAGCACGATTTGCCTCCAGCGGTCTTGAGCATCGTGAGCCCAGACGTGGATGAGAAACCGTAGAAGCATCTCATGTTCTCTGTTGGTCGGGTGTGCACAATTGAGTATGAAATCTGTTATATCAACGATACTAAAATTCCTGCCAGTGACGTCACGTGACGTCATCGATTTTTTTTTCAACATGACGCGGAATGGAAAGGGGTTTAGATCCAAACCCTGTTCAACCCTGCTTCGGACCAGGGTTGAACTCTACTATGCTCCAACCCGGGTTGTACTTGGGTTCAACCCGAGTTGACGTGCAAGTGTAAAACGGCCTCTTAGTTAAAAGACCGGTTTTCACACTTGCCTTTGCTACCACTAATCTGTAAACCCTTTTCGCTGCCTGTGGACGCACAGTTTATTTTGAAATCTGTGAGAATTCAGCATCTTCTTGGTAAGATGGATACAAATTTGTTTTTTAGCAAAAGAGGCACAGATCATCAAGAGCCCCCGCAGTTGCGGGGGCTCTTGATGATCTGTGCCTCTTTTGCTAAAAAACAAACGAGGAGCTTGAGGATCTATGCCTCTAGCGGCTGGGTGGTGTTCAATATTTTCGGCGGTGAGGGGGGTAATAGGGATGACCACATACAGGACAATGCTCTAATACAGAGTACAGTAAAACAAGAGGTTAATCACACTATGCACAGTGGTTAAGCAGGTGGTGATTGTGGTGACTGACGTGGTGGTGTTGGTAGTGATTGTTGTGGTGGCGATTTTGGCCATTGTCGTACTGGTTGTGGTGATTATGGTGATTGTGGTGACTGACGTGGTGGTGTTGGTAGTGATTGTTGTGGTGGCGATTTTGGCCATTGTCGTACTGGTTGTGGTGATTATGGTGATTGTGGTTACTGACGTGGTGGTGTTGGTAGTGATTGTTGTGGTGGCGATTTTGGCCATTGTCGTACTGGTTGTGGTGATTATGGTGATTGTGGTGACTGACGTGGTCGTGTTGGTAGTGATTGTTGTGGTGGCGATTTTGGCCATTGTCGTACTGGTTGTGGTGATTATGGTGATTGTGGTGACTGACGTGGTGGTGTTGGTAGTGATTGTTGTGGTGGCGATTTTGGCCATTGTCGTACTGGTTGTGGTGATTATGGTGATTGTGGTTACTGACGTGGTGGTGTTGGTAGTGATTGTTGTGGTGGCGATTTTGGCCATTGTCGTACTGGTTGTGGTGATTATGGTGATTGTGGTGACTGACGTGGTGGTGTTGGTAGTGATTGTTGTGGTGGCGATTTTGGCCATTGTCGTACTGGTTGTGGTGATTATGGTGATTGTGGTGACTGACGTGGTGGTGTTGGTAGTGATTGTTGTGGTGGCGATTTTGGCCATTGTCGTACTGGTTGTGGTGATTATGGTGATTGTGGTTACTGACGTGGTGGTGTTGGTAGTGATTGTTGTGGTGGCGATTTTGGCCATTGTCGTACTGGTTGTGGTGATTATGGTGATTGTGGTGACTGACGTGGTCGTGTTGGTAGTGATTGTTGTGGTGGCGATTTTGGCCATTGTCGTACTGGTTGTGGTGATTATGGTGATTGTGGTGACTGACGTGGTGGTGTTGGTAGTGATTGTTGTGGTGGCGATTTTGGCCATTGTCGTACTGGTTGTGGTGATTATGGTGATTGTGGTTACTGACGTGGTGGTGTTGGTAGTGATTGTTGTGGTGGCGATTTTGGCCATTGTCGTACTGGTTGTGGTGATTATGGTGATTGTGGTGACTGACGTGGTGGTGTTGGTAGTGATTGTTGTGGTGGCGATTTTGGCCATTGTCGTACTGGTTGTGGTGATTATGGTGATTGTGGTGACTGACGTGGTGGTGTTGGTAGTGATTGTTGTGGTGGCGATTTTGGCCATTGTCGTACTGGTTGTGGTGATTATGGTGATTGTGGTGACTGACGTGGTGGTGTTGGTAGTGATTGTTGTGGTGGCGATTTTGGCCATTGTCGTACTGGTTGTGGTGATTATGGTGATTGTGGTGACTGACGTGGTGGTGTTGGTAGTGATTGTTGTGGTGGCGATTTTGGCCATTGTCGTACTGGTTGTGGTGATTATGGTGATTGTGGTGACTGACGTGGTGGTGTTGGTAGTCATTGTTGTGGTGGCGAGTTTGGCCATTGTCGTACTGGTTGTGGTGATTATAGTGATTGTGGCTGTGGTGGTTGTCGTGTTGTTGGTTGCAGTGATTGTCGTGGTGGTGGTTTTGGTGATTGTAGTGGTGTTGATTTCGGTGATTGTGGTGGTGTTGATTTTGGTGACTGTGGTGGTGGTGGTGGTTGTGGTGATTAGCATGGTGGTGGTTGTGGTGAATGTCGTGGTGGTGGTGTTGTGGTTGTCATGGTGACAGTGGTGATTGTCCTGGTGACTGTGATGATTGTCATGGTGATGGTTGTGGTGATTGTCGTGGTGATTGTCATGGTGATGGTCGTGGTGATTGCCGTGGGGGCTGGTGGTGTTTGGATGGGGGAGAGAAAACAAAGGAATATCTGTCACTACCCGCGTCTTCCTCGATTCTCTTTAATCGCCTCGACCAAAAGCGCTACCGACAGTCAAAGGATTAACAACTCAAATGCTGCTGTCGACACCGTTCGGCGGAAAAGACGTGTAGTCACGTAGTTAGGTGATGGCGTAGTCACACGTCTTTTGCGCCGATCGGTATCGTTAGTAGCAGTCAATGGGTTAACGTCTGCTCCTTTTTTTTTTTTTTTAAAAACCCATTCAGCCCTGACGCACTACAGCAGGAAATGGATATGTAGGCATCCTTCTGTCTCGGAAGACAGTGGAGTATATGCGCTTGCTGGGTCAGTCCGTTTTAAGATTTGCAATGCCTGCTGTGACTAATCAGTCCAATGTTGCATTTGCTACAGATGAAGCCTGTAACAGTTGCTGTGGGCACTGGCTCTTCTTTTTTTCGTCTGCGCTGCCTCCTCTCCTCCCACTGTTTTTCTCTCCTTCCCTCGCTCAGCTTTATGCTCTTCTTTACTGCGAACCGCCAGCTGGGACGATCTGCAGTGGCGGCTTCTAAGTCTGCGGGATTCAGGCTTCCAGATTTTAGATCACGCTTGCAGACATCTTTGTATCTAAACACTGGTCTGCCTGTTGGTCTGCTGCCGGAGGCGAGCTCACAATACAAGATGTCCTTAGGAATCCGACCATCCTGCATGCGGCAGACATGACCGAGCCAGCGTAGGCGTCTTTGTGAAAGGAGTGCGTACATGCTAGGAATGTTTGCCTGGATAAGCACTTCAGTGTTTGGAACACGGTTCTTCCAAGTGATGTCCAAGATTCTCCTCAGGCTGCGCAGATGGAAAGAGTTAATTCTGCGTTCTTGACGGGTGTACAAACTCCACGTCTCGCTGATGTAGAGAACAATGCTGAGCACACAGGTCTGGTACACTTTCATCTTAGTGTTGATGGTAAGCAAGCTGTTGTTCCACACTCTCTTGGTCAGGCGAGCCATCGCTGTTGATGCCTTGCTGATTCTGGAGTCTAGTTCGTTGTCCAGAGAGAGGTTATTGGAAATAGGTGAGCCAAGTGTAAAGTTCTCCATTGACTCGAGGGTGTGATCGCCTATAGAGATGCAAGGGGTGCTGCTGACATCCTGGCCCATGATGTTTTTCTTCGTCAGGCTGATGGTCAGCCCAAACTCATCGGTGGCGCGGGCAAAGCTGCTGACGAGACGCTGTAGTGCTTCCTCAGTGTGGGCAGTCAGGGCAGCATCATCTGCAAACAGCATGTTTGATCAGAACCCTGCGCACCTTGCAGACGTGCAAGGTTAAAGAGGCTGCCTTCACTCCTAGTGTGGATGAAGACGCCATCTTCTGACTGACTGAAGGCAAGGCGTATCAGCAGGGAGAAGAAGATGCCGAAAAGTGTAGGGGCGAGTACGCAGCCTTGCTTCACGCCGCTTCGGATCGGGAAGGGTTCTGAGGATGAGCCATCATACTGTACGGTACCTTTCATTTCGTCATGAAAGGATGTGACCACCCTCAAAAGCTTGGGGGGACATCCATTTTAACCCATTCAGCCCTAACGCGCTACAGCAGGAATTGGGTGAACCATGATAATTCAAGGGTAGTGCCAGATTAGCTTGGCGACAGGCGCCAAGCTAATCTGGCACTACCCTTGAATTATCATGGTCGATCCATCTACTGCAACTGGTGTATAGTCATTAAATGACGCCTCCAAAATTTGGGAAATACGGCCGTCGGGCTGAATGAGTTAAAGGAGTGATGGTTTTGCATGGGTGTTGGGGATCCGGAATCGCCGGAAAATCCGCCCATGCATAAGGGTACGTGTGAGCGTCGCCATGGTGACAAGAAGGCAAACAACAAGAGACTAGAAAAAACACGCGTGTGCCAGTCCATGACTCTGGACCTTACGGCTTTGAGCAACACGGTCTAAAATCACAGATCAGTGCATACGTGATAGACAATGCGCATTTATTTTCACACCCTTTGCGTGTCAGTAGCGTTTTTTTGGTCGCGGTAATTCCTGCGGGGCTGACGTCGGTCCGCGCACGGCCCACAGCGGCCGACGTCGGCCCGAGAGTTTTTTGGTTACTGTGGTCAATTTATCTGTGTGTGCTGGTCTGCGATTCTGGCTCTAACGACTACAGGCAATGGGGAGTGCAAAATGACAGGCCAGTAAAAACCTACTAGTGATCAATACAACCTGCTTTTTTTCCATTCTGTGGTTTATTTTTTTTCGACTGAGGAGGAGGTGGGAGGGCCAAATGCTAATTGGTCTCTCCTGTTGACAGCATGAATAAGTCAACCACGCTTGCTGCTTATTTTTTGCACAACCAATCAAATCAACAATGCAGGTCACACCGCAGCGAAAAAGGAACAGTTACTCTGGTGCCTTACAAACAAGGGTAAGTAACTCTATAATCCAGCAACAGGCGCTCGACGGGGACTCAGTGGCATTGAGCGGTCATGCCTCGCGCCTTCGAAACCTCACCGTCATTCCTTTCAGGGAATGACGGTGGGGTTTGGAGGGCGCGATGTATGGCCGCTTCAGAATGAATGAGTAATGACGTTTGAGCCTCAATATGTGGACCCGGAGTAACGGGTGACTCTCCAACTGACGCTGGAATGACCTTCACGCCATATCGACGCAGGGTCAATTTGAAGCACGCGTATGCCCGCTGGCATCCGGCCTCGGACGATCTGGGATGAGTCATTTGTACACTAAATTAACCCCGGGTCGATCTGGCGCGAGAGTCATTCAGGTGTGTTACTGCCCTCACGCAATACTGCTACTAGTATGCACAATTGGCTCTGGCAAACACCAAAAATGACCCCCGAGGCCGTCTAGCATTTGGGTCAAGGAGGACGTGTTCCGTTATTACGGCAGAACGAGGAACAAGTCGGCCTCACCGTGTGATCTGTGTGACCCGTTCCCCGGCTGTTTTTAAAATGACTTTGAAGCTCCTCTGACACATGTGCATGAAACATAATTTATTATGTTCCTTCAAACTGCGTGTGCACTCAACGGCCTGTTTGTATGATGAATACTCTTTCGCGCATGATTCACACAGGCAGCTGTTTTTAACCCCTAAACTGCCACTGTACGTAAAGAAGTACCCAACGGAGAAAGAAACACGCTTAGAAAAGACGGGTACAACACAATTGATTAATATTTCGGGTAAATACCCTTTGTCAAAATAGACAAACAAACAGAGAGATTAACCGCTACTTATCTTCATTGGCAGAAGGAATGTGGCAACTCTCTGTTTGTTTGTTTGTCTATTTTGACAAAGGGTATTTACCCGAAATATTAATAAATTGTGTTGTACCCGTCTTAGCGTGTTTCTTTCTCCGTTGGGGTACTTTTTTTGCATATTACACGCTTGGCAGTCACCTTTCTGGTCTGGATTGCCACTGTACGTACATTTCTGTTTCTGAAATCTTTGTTCATTCAACGACCAAAAACTAAAACCGTCCAAGAAGCATGGGCACAAATTGGTCTCAGCAAGAGGCATATATCCTTATGAGCCCCCGCAGTGGCATGGGGCTCGTGAGGATCTATGTCTCTCGCAGTTGGGTTGTGTGCACTTTTTCTCGGCAGTGAAGGGGTTAAAGATAGCAATAACAGAGGTCACTCGTCCCCTTGTGCGTGGTCACAGCGGTACTGTCAACAAAGGGGTTAAACGCCGGTGGACGCATATTTTGCTTTTGAAATCTTTGTTCACTCCAACGACCTAAACCACAGTTGTCCAAGGGACGCGCGCATTTATTGGCCGCAACAAGAGGCATAGATCCTCATGGGCCCCCGCAGTCGCGGGGGCTCATGAGGATCCATGTCTCTTGCAAGTGATCGTGCTCACTTTTTTTCTCGGAAAGTGAAGGAGGTAAGCAAGTAAGTTATAAGTGGAAAAGACGCTACCCATCTGCAAGAGACATAAATCTTCATGAGCCCCCGCAGTCGCGCGGGCTCATGAGGATCCATGTCTCTCGTTAGCCCTGTGTTCGTTGTGCCCACGTCTGGTCGCCATTTCATTTGTGTTCTTCACACGAATGTCGGTCAGCGTGCAGTGGTTTCGGGAAGCGAAACCCGCGTCCACTGGCAGTCATGGGGGTTGATGTGCATTATTGTACACAAGTGTAGCGTGTCTAAAGCCATGTGCATCTGTGACCAGGTACTGGCATCACTGACTGCGCACTTACTTGAAAATCGATGGCCTCTTTGTATGGTCCGTATTGCTTCATCGCGTCCTCTGCTGCTGCCTTCAGGTCCTGCAAATCACAATCATTTAACTCATTGAACCCCACGCACGCATTTCCCAAATTTTGGAGGCGTCATCTAACGACCATGCACCTGTTGCAGGAGATGGCTCGACCATGATAATTCAAGGGTAGTGCCAGATTAGCTTGGCGCCGACAGGCGCCAAGCTAATCTGACACTACCCTTGAATTATCCTGGTCGATCCTTCTCCTGCTGTAGTGCGTCAGGACTGAATGGGTTAATGAATCAATGAATCTATCCATCCATTCACCAGTCAGTCAGTCAGTCAGTCAGTCCGTCCGTCCATCCATCCATCCATACTCCAGTCAGTCCATCCGTCCATCCATCCATCCATTTATCCATTCGTCCATCCATTCGTCCAGTCCCAAAGCCCATTAACCAATCAATCAATGACAACAATAGCCGCCTGCAAATAGATGATGTTTATTACCAGAAGTACGTCAAAAACGGCACTTTTTTTAACCCTTTTCATCCTGATACGCCCACTGCTTGAAATAAATTTGACTGATATTTCCAGGGTGGTGCCAGCATAGCTTGGCGCCTCAGGCGCCAAGCTATGCTGGCACCACCCTGGAACTAAAACAGTTGATCTATATCCTAATCAGTAACGCAGCCATCGTAGGACAATAAGCACATTTTACGAAATCAGCCTCAGGATGAAATGGGTTAACGCAAACAGTGTACCCAACTCCCGGACAAACATGCGACACTGCACGCTATCCGGGATTTTATCCAGCTCCCGGACAAACATGCGACGCTGCACACTGTCCGGGATTTTATCCAGCTCCCGGACAAACATGCGACACTGCACGCTGTCCGGGATTTTATCCAGCTCCCGGACAAACATGCGACACTATACGCTGTCCGGGATTTTTATTCACCGTTTTCGTTAAAACATGTGCAATTTGACCTACCTCTGCAAATCTTGTAGAGCACACTATTTCAACCCCTTTCCCACTGAACCTGTTGTGACCTGGCACACCTTATAGTGCCCACCTGAGTTGTGGTCAGTTCTTGAGTTGTCACGTGAATCTTGGAGTCTCCGTGAGTTTCGTGACAGTCACACTGGTTTGAACACAACCCCCACCTCCCCCTCTTTTTCCACCCCAACAGGCTTATCTCCATATATATCCTCGTGCAATAGACGAAATCAGAGATAGGTCGAAATTGCACGTGTTTCGACGAAAACAGTGGATGAAAAGCCCGGACAAACATGCGAACGCACGTTTGTTCGGGCTTTTATTCCACTGTTTTCGTCAAAACATGTGCAATTTTGACCAACTCTTGTGTTTTCCGGAAATTGTCCATTATAACAACCAAAACTACAGCAAGAACTTTCGCCAACAACAAGACCAACAGCAACAAAAGCAACAACAACAATAACAACACGAGTTAACTCATTCGAGAATCGCCGCATCAGGATACGCGACATAAACGCCTTTTTGCTTCTTAAAGGTCCTGGTTCAGCAATTAGTGTGTAGAGGACAGCGAAAAAAAAATGTCAAAGTCCCTACCTGACACAGAAAGTCAGTGCAACCCTGACAGGGCCCCGTTAGATGGGGTCCCCGAACACGCACGTTACTATAGCTGCTGTAGAGTGTCAGACGTCCCTGACGGCTGTCACAGTTCACGCAAACAGGTATACACCACCCAGCTGCCTAAGGTCACTTCCAGTTGCATCTGTCCGTGCATGGTAACATCCAATTCCCGTGCAACTACGAAGAATATCCAACTTTCACTTTTGCCAACTCAGTGGCCGGAGGTACGGCCGAGCCGACGTCCAAAAATGGTCCAGCGAATGGTGGCGGTAAGTCCAACATGATATGGCGTCGTCTTTTCACGTTTCTTGTACAAATATTACTTGTGATGGCAAGTATATTTCCAACAACAGCAAACACCCATGCCGAATGTAGTTGACGTCGTGTTTACAAAGGGAAGCTACTCGTAAATATGTATATTACAGGGGACACCACTCTAATGCCCACTTCCTTGTCAACAACAGGTAGACCTATAGTGATCGTAATGTTATGTGTGTTCTGGCGTACAGGACAATAATTTCGGAGGAAGTGATGACTGAGAAAATAACTGCAGACCACAGTGCTGAGAAGTTGGCAGAATACATCGATGAACAAGACGAAGAATAGATTGGTAATCTTAGCCTCACTGTTCGTCTCTTCCGTAGTTACTCGGTCACTACAGCATAACAGCTTGTAACTGTTCTTTAAATTTTCTCTCTTTTATAAATAATTGTAATATTTTCTGGGCACTTTGCTATTACACATATTTGTGTTATATACATAAATGAAATATGCGATATATTCTGAGCTCAGGTTTGATGTAAATTCAGAAGTTTCCACTCTTAGTTGCGATTTGTTTTGGGGGTTGATGGCGGTTGTTTTTGTGTAAATATCTTCAGAACGCCACAGCGTTTTCTAGTACAAAACCCTTGTGTGTATTACATAACTATACAAATACCAGTCATTTGATTATTTTTCAGTGCCACACCAAATGAGCTCACAGAGCAGCAATTGTGTTATTTCTGTGGATACATTTGTGAAGCTAGTACAAAGTGAAAGTGAAGGTGCATCAGTAATGGAACACCACCCAATCCCATCACAAGACATAACATATAATCGCATTGGCAATGGCAAGGTAAATTGTGAACTTTGTGTGTGTGTGTGTGTGTGTGTGTGTGTGTGTGTGTGTGTGTGTGTGTGTGTGTGTGTGTGTGTGTACATGTGTGTGTGTGTGTGGCTTGGGACACAGTGTACAGCTGGCTTATATTGAGAACAAAATGTACAGCTGTCTGAATAGAATTAAATATACAGCTGTCTGAATAAAAAAACAAAATATGCCTGCAGTTGTCTGAACACAGACAAAGTGTTCAGATGCATGTCTGAATGAAAACAAATAAACAGCTGCTGTCTGTATAAAAACATCAGCAATTGCCTGGATGAGAATATAATAAACAGGTATAGATAAGGATACAATATACAACTAGGATCAACCTAAAACATATTTGTTCACAAAAACAGCACATTTCAGTGTGATGAAATAGAGCAATACATGTATGTACATAATTCATTATGAAACTCGCAATCAGCGTGGGCTATTGTAAGTTGGCTTAGTTGCCACTGATACATGATGTATTTCTCATATTCAGCATGCACTCTTCTTTTCCTGAAACCACAGGCTTAGGAACAGGAGAAATATGAGTGACAAAAACTTATAATATTATGTTTGTATATAAAAATATTCTATTGCGAGTCTTACTGTAAATCATATATGTATTGTTATATTGTTCCATATCATAACACTCAAATGTGCTTCTATTTTGTGACTAAGCCATTTTTAGAAAGCCACATACACACATGTGTATTTATTTCTTTTTCATTTTCCCCATTACTGTGTTTATGCTTTTTTTCTGGACAGCAGGGCTGCCACAAGGTCAGGTGACATGGAATTGGTGAATGCACAGACTGGCATCGAGTTTCTGAAGACAGCAAGACCTGTCCGATAAGTTGTCACCGACAGAGTTCTACTGTAATCTCCTGCTACTTTCAGGTAATGATGATCAGTTTGGTGGCATTTGATTTTGAAGTATGGTACACCTTCTTGATTTCACAAAATCATTTTTGCTTGTAAAAGTCCAATCACAGCACACATAAAGTAGCATGTGTCATGGAAATATTGCTGTCACAATACTGTAAGTTATGATTTACATATGTGACTGCTTCCTCCACACTGTAAGTATATTTACAAGTTGCCAGTAAACATAATTATCATGGTGCCATGGTGTTTTTCTCTCCCAAGTCTTCATAACAGCTAGTGCTAGCTACCTGTCAGTTTGCCACTCTGTAATGCATGTATCTTTTATTCCAGTATCAAATAGATTTGTATATTATTGGATCATTACCTTGATGTGTTGCACAAAGGCAAGCAAATTGCATGAAGTTGAGTTGAGCTGTGTGTTTACATGGAGGATATATCCTTGAGTGTATGCAGAACAAAAACACATGACGCTGTTCTGTCATCGAAACAACCTACTCAGTATAAACTGCTGCTCATGTATTTTCACTTTTGTGCTTTTGTCAGTTTGAGGTTTTGCTTTATCTATTCATTGGCCATCTGTTTTCAGTTTCTTTGCTGCTGCCAAAGGCTAAACACCACTTGAAACAATGGATAAAGCCTGTTATCAAGCATCACCACACATTACGAGCTTCCTTGCCAGGCACGATCAAGGTATCATGTCTTATTTACGCACTTATTTTGACTTAGAGTTTAGATATGTTTCAGTCTCATCATTGAGTGTTAGTCAAGGGGATGTATCTATGTGGTTGAAATGGCCCAAAAAAACTTCAATTGGCTACGAAGGCTACACAATGCACAACATACTTACCATCCTTGACTTAGTTCAACCACCAAGAATGCAAGCAGTATACCAAGACTAGCAACAGGCACTCTGTGGCATACCAGGTAGCAGAACAGAAATATGCATGCATATAGTATGTTACACACGTGTGCAATTTCTGTTACAAGTGCAGTATTGTACATGTCATTTTCAGTATCATTACAGTACATGTATTTGTATAAATATACTATTTAGGATTGTGACACTGACCATGCAAACTAATTTTTTGTTGTGGCAAGTCGGGTGCCGAATTCCTGTTCGTGTGTACTGTTCACAGTATGTAGTTATGACAAGGATGGAAAATGAAAGCAGAAAGCAGACATGTATGCGATTTATGAAGAAGAATGTCCAAATGTATTGAAAACAAAGAATGTCCAACACTTTTCTTTTACATTCAACTTTAATACTTTCTTGTGTAGAGAGTACAAAGTGCACAATATGGAGTATCATATTACATGCATGTGTCCATTTATTCATGTCCCAACTACTTGTACAAACAGGTGTAAACAATCTCCACACCCATGACAGAAAGTAAATTTTAAATGTAAATGAAAATCTTCTTTTCATTCTGTTTTTTTCTCATAAAGGAATGCTCTGTGGCCGTGTATCCCCAATGCCTCACTGATGGAAAGCTCTGCAGTTTGTTACAGTATCTACGCAGTACAGATGATTGAGTGAGCGACGAGTGGATGTGGTTTTTCAGCAGAAGCAAAGACTTGGAGGTTGGTTGCACACACATACACAACCAGATAGTGCCCTCAGGTAGTTTAGATTGGGGCTTGGAAACCGCCAACTGATTATGACCACCTGACAAGAGCGACAGTGTTTTCTGTTGCCAGGCCCCATATGGCTCTCATGCCACAACTGAAAAAAATCTGTATGCAGTGTTGGTAATTTTTGAATGCCATTATAATGTGGGATTTTTATTTGCAAATGTGCTGCTATAAATTTTGATGCTGCAAAATTTGACTTTGTTCTGCTTCTTACAAATATTTAGAAAAGTTGGTTCTTCTGTTAACTCGATCAGCTTGATCAAATTCAGTAGTTCTTGTTGTCCATTATTATTAGACAATTCCCACACAAACAGTAGGCCGGATTGTCTTCACTGGTGATGCGCTGATAAGGTGTCACCTCTACTCCCACATACGATATGGTCACCAGGGGCTGCTCATCGGTTGAGTGCGTCTTTTAGTCTCCCCCAGGGAAAATTTGGCTATGTTGGCCTGAAAACATATTCATATAATATCATGTTACCAAGCAGCATTGCAAACTATTTACGGTTGTTTTCATGATGAGTAGATTATACTGGCATATACCTGGTAGCCAAGTAAACTCCTCTAGAACAGTGTTTGCAGTATATCTTTACATGTACTAACTGACCTTTGCTTCTTGTCTTGCAGCTGCCTTCTGAGAGCAAATTGGGGCACTCTGCACTTGCATCAGGCATTTTGCTGTTCCAAAGTTTCTCTGTAACGTTGCTGCTAACGCCCCTGCAGTTAGGTGACATGTTTGACACTGGCCAGTCTTTTGTCTCTTCACTGGTTGGACCTGTCCATGAAGGCTGTCTGTCTGCTGTGGAGTCATGGCAATATTAGCATTTTGGTGGATAGCAAAATTTAGCATATATATATATATGCCTGCATGTGTACCCATGCGAGTGAAATGTGACACTGTCAGTGTCCATACAGTGAAAATCTTGCTTTTCACACACCACGGACGCACTGGTGTTTGTCAGCTGGAACTGGCAGCAGCGCCAACATGTAAACTGAGCAGTCACCATGATACAAACTGTTTCTCAACTTCCTAACTGCCACCCCCCCCACCTCACCCCACCCCTCCATACTCCCCCCCCCCCCCCCTCATTTCACCCCCACTTACCAAAACACAGAGACCAAGTTTGAAAGACAGCATCATAAGCAAAATATACCATGCATATGATTCAATGACATCACTGAAATTGTTTCTTTATAATTAAAATGGTTGTCTCTGTTCTGTTTGTGTTTTTGCCTCATGTATCATTACAGTTATATATAGTGCTGGAAGTAAAAGTGTACATGTATGTTGTTCTGTAGAGAAGAACCCTATGAAGAAAGAAAGTCGCTTAGAAATGACAGTTACAACATAATTTTTTACTAGATAATATGAATAAAATTGTGTTGTAGCTGTCTTTTCGAAGCGTCTTTCTTTCTTCATTAAGTTCTTCTCTGCATTACACACGCTTCGCAGTCACCATTTTGGTCTGGACTATGTGGTTCTGTAGGATACATAAACTACTTGGTCTTGTTGAGAATGGACGTACTCATTTCATAAAAAAAATCAACTGTATTTTACTATATCATCATGGTCATTGTGCTTTTATTTATGTATACACTTATTGATGTACTTGACAATTTTGGTGAACTCATAAGAGAAGCCTCACAATGAAAGGCATTTTTGACAGTTTTACTCAGTACAGACATAAACAAATAAGCCATATGTTGAAGTGTATTTGAAAACAATGTTTTTGTCACAAAATATAGATCAAGTAAGATATATCTCTTGCTGTTGTGAACTGATATATTTCCTTGATATTTATTTTTGCGGGTTGAGTCATTTCAGTTTTCTGATAGAGAACATTGTTATATGGAGTGATCAAAAACAAATCCCACATGGTTTTCTGTCAGTGCAAACACAGATAAACTATGAATCAAATATATTGTGGTTAGAATACCAATTACATATATCTGTTTCCTAACATTTATTTTGTATCTCATAACCATAGCATGAGATGAAAGAAGCCTAATGCTCCAGCCAAAAGGGTGCATGATGCCAGCTTGCTTTCATCTGCCTCCTATAATCAATCATGGGGGGGGGGGGGGGGGGGAGAGTTCGCCCAACCCCCCAAAATGGGAAAATTAGATAACATTTAAGTATTTTGGATCGGGGGCATAAAAAATAATTATATGGTCTTTTTTAAAAAAAAAGGTATAGATTATTGGTATGGCGAAGGCTGGACCCATTTGTTGCAACCCTGTATCTAATTATTTTGAAACTTGCCTCTCGTTTGTTTGTGCACCCTTTAGCTTGCAGTTGGTGTATGGTTGGTTGCTGTCAGGCACTTGCATGAGGTACGCATTGGGCAGGGTGCATTGCATGTGCATAAACAGCAGTTGGTCTGGGGAGAAAATATTATCACTGAACTCAGCAAGTTTGCAGACAGTAATTATCTTTTGTGATACAAAAAAAACCAACAACAAACCAACAACAAAAAAAAAAAAAACAAGATGAGAAGTAATCGACAAAGCAAATATTACCTAGTGCTTATATTCTTATTATGTAATCAAATTTTATGTCCGTGTAACACACACGAACAGGCACAATCACATAAATGGGTGACAGTCTTCAGTCCTAGAAACTGATTCAGCTTTTCAAAATCCCGGAGAGCTGAATTTTAGCTGTTTGGTTCAGACAGAACAGGCCTTCAGCCAGCCTGTTCCAAATTCAACAGGCATAAATTCTCATGAGCCCCTGCATCCGCAGGGGCTCATGAGAATGTATGTCTCTTGCTGGCCATGGATTTATGGGGCATATTTATGGACCGTTTTCATTCATTTCATATTGTCGCAGAGTCACCCATGCACATCACATCGTTGCATGATCGTCTGTAAATGATCTCCCAGGCTTTTGTGAAAAATAAAATCGTTTTGAGGTGGGCATTTCCGCGTTGCTTAGCACGGGAGTGCTGTCCCCTACAACAACATTATCTAGTAGCTTCCCTTGGTAAAAATGGCGACTACCATGAGGGACTTGTTGTTCGCAAACGCTTTCAAGGAAACATTGTTTTGGATAAATGCGAGGACATACGAAATGAGAAGACCACGCTATAGCATGTTTGACGTACCGTCATCATTCCCTGCGCCGTTTTTGGACGCTGTGGACGTCGCTCGGTGTTTCCCGGTACAGAAGTGAAAGTTGGATACTTTCGTCGTTGTTGCACGAGAATTGTGGATGTTACCGTGTACGGACAGATGCAACTGGAAGTGACCTTTGGCAGCTGAGTGGCGTATACCTGTTTGCGTGAACTGTGACAGCCGTCAAGGACGTCTGACACTCTACATCAGCTATAGTAACGTGAGTGTTCGGGGATCCCATCTGACGAGGCTCTGTTAGGGTTGCACTTTGTGTATCAGGTAGGGACTTCGATTTTTTTTTTCGCTGTCCTCTACTGACTAATTGCTGAACCAGGACCTTTAAATCTTTGTTCACTGAACGACTTAAACCACACTCAGGTGACGTGCGCATAAATTGGCCGCAACAAGAGGCATAGATCCTCATACGTCCCCGCAGTCGCGGGAGCTCATGAGGATCCATGTCTCTTGCAAGTGATCGTGCTCACTTTTTCTCGGAAAGTGAAGGAGGTAAGCAAGTTACAAGTGTAAAAGATGTCGGAGTATTCCTGAACTTTAAACGAAGGCGTGTGCACAGGCATCTCTTTCGTCTACACTGAGAAAAAAACATAAATTTTCATAATGCAGTCCTGCCACACTCCAACAGAAAATAGACCGGCCATGACAGTTCAAAACTGGTGTCTGAACAGCCTGGCGCTTATCAACTAAGACAGTTCAAGGTTGGCGCCAAAGTAGCTTGGCGCCTACATGGCGCCAAGCTATTCTGGCACCAACCTTGAACGGACTACAGATGTTGTATGAAACATTATGACAGTTCAAGGCTGGTGCCAGAATAGCTTGGCACCTATTTTGGCGCCAAGCCAAAATCCGGCACCACTCTTGAACTTGCTCACGTACTGTAATGCAGTCTTCAGAACAACCCCCAGATTTAGGAAGTTCAAACTTAGGACTACATTAAATTGAAAACGCGAACATCAATATTATGTAATATTCGACAAACCATTATCCTATTAACCCCGGGTCTGCCCTAGGGGACCTTGGTGGGGTTGTCTACTTTTTAGTTCCTAGGGTCACCTTGTCTAACCTCTGCAAGGTGGGTTCTACTCTTTTGGGGGTTTGTATTTCTGTCTTTCTGGTCCATTCATCTGTATTTTTCTTTTGAAATTCTCCCTCCTGTCTGGGCTTCTTGCAGTTCTTTTCTTCATTTAGCGCAGGCACGTCCTGAGAAGGCCTTTGTCGCTTGCGGGACGTAAAGCAATCAATACTCATACTCATACCCTATTAACCCATATATTATTCGGAATACACCAGTGTGTGAAATAAGTTTGACTAAAATAGTTCAAGGGTAGTGCCAGAATAGCTTGGCGCCTCCAGGCGCCAAGCTATTCTGGCATTACCCTTGAACTAAAGCCATTGGTCTATATCTGTATCTGTAAGTACTATAATGTAGCTTGCATATGGCAGTGTACACATTTGAAACCTTTAGCCTCAGTATGATATGGGTTAAGACGGTGGAATAGAAAAGGAACAGGAAGACATTGCAAACCTAAAAAGCCCGGCCCACCACGCAAATTCTCGAAATGTCAAGGTGCGCTGGCGTCAGTGAGACAAGATACTGTCCAGCTTATCAGTCAGGATCAAATTGGTAAAGTTGGTTATAAATTTCCTTCATTTGTTCTACTTTACGTGGACCAGTTACAGGGTAAAGAGTGGCATCAAAACGTTAAACGTTTAGGGCTTAACGTCTTTGTCCACCACGAAGGCGATTTCAAAGACGGGGCACCGAATAGGGTCTTAGCAAGTTTTGATCCGAGCTGGATCCGAACCTGGGACCTTTCGGACGAGAGTCGAACGCTCTACCACAGAGTCACCAAGGTAACTGCCAAGCGTGTAAAATGCAAAGAAAATCCCAACAAAGAAACAAACACGCTTAGAAATACAGGTAGATCCTACAACACAATTAGGGCAAAATACGATCCAAACGCGAGAGACATAGATCCTCATCTTACAAGTAAATTGTGCTGTACTTGTCTTTTGCAAGCGTGTTTCTTTTTATGTGAGGGATTTTGTTGTTAGCGCGTTGTTTTTGCGTGTTGTGCTATAGGACCTCAAAGACGGGGGGGGGGGGGGGGGGGGGGGGGGGGGGGGGGGGAGGCGGGGGGGATTTCTTCCAGGCGCCAAGCTAATCTTGAACCATCGGGATCAGATGATCCTACTCCTGGACGGATATGTCGTTTTCAATGGGCAACTGTCAAATTGGGAACTTTGACCTTTCGGCAAAATGTATTGCGCTAGTACTTCTACTTAAAAAAACTGACCAACGTAACGGGGACAAGCAAATGTATTAATTAACTAATTGAAGGCTCTCCGCATCAATAACTGCGGAAGTGTCGTATTGCGTTGCCGCCGGCGAAGCTATACGACACTTCCGATGCTTTTGATGCGGGGCGCTTTCGATGAGCTGAACAATTCGAAACCTGCTTGTGGGCTAATGACAGACTGGCCCTGTTTTACAGATTGGTGGTGAGTATAAGGCCGTCGGGCCGACGTCAGCCGCAGTTGGCCAGCGCACGGCCGTGCAAGAGCCAATTGCGGCCGACATCAGCCCGACGACCTTTTTGCTGAAATGGGTCGGTGAGGAAACGATGGCTTCCAGCTGTGTCTCGCGCCCGCCCTCGGACGACGGCCCTTTACTATAGGTCGCAGCAGAAATAGACGTCATCCCCAAGTCAGAAGTATGTCAGGCTACAGCACACAAATCACGGATATTGCGGTTCAGAGGTGAATATAATATTGTTCCGAGCCCCAGCAGCCGTCAGAGCTCCTGAGAACTATGCTTCTGACCAGCAAAAACTGAGTAGCCTCATTCCCCAGTAAGCAAAAGGACCTCGATCCGCGGGTATTTTGCTTAATGGTTTACATCCTCAGTTTGAAAAAGAGGTGTAACTCCCAGGGTCTGAGCCAGACTGATAAATGAATGAATATATTGCAGGGACATGCCACAAGCGAGGGTGTGACCTCAGTGCGTACAAGTTTATCTGCGGAAGCCACCGCTCACAAAACAATCAGCACGCGCGGAGAAAAAACAATGACGTTACATCATCATCTCGCTCAAGTTTTTGGGGACTTTGACGCATACTGCGATTTTTCTCTTCCAGCCTTCAATCTCGGCCGAGGTTGGTGAAAGAGATTTTCATAAGTGTATGTCAAAATCTGCGCGACTTTTGACGCAGTCAGTGGGTTAAAAGCCCGAACAAACATGCGTTATCGGGCTTTAAATCCACTGTTTGCGTCAAACGACTTGCATGCTTGACCTGTGTGTGATTTCTGAAAAAAAAATTACTACAAGAAAAGTATTGCAAACCTTTGCCGTACGCTTTGTTAGTACACTTCATAACTTCGTTTCCACAAAGATTTCCGACTTTATCACTAAGCTGGTTGTTTTGTCAAGCATAGCCTTGCGTTCGAACTGGTCTGCGAGGAAAATCTTTGAAGTAAACGCAGCTAGGCTTTTTCACTGCGTCGACATATCCACGAACATTCACGAGACTTACGTGGATCATGAGTAAGTTCCTTCATGACAATGGGCACCTGATTAAGTTACTTTACGTCAAATGATACCTCAGAAGATACTCGTGACTAGCACATACGTCTAATTGACGAGGACACAAACGCAACATGTAATGCATGGAAGACATGCATACGTTCATGCTAACAGTGGCTGAAACTGAAAGAAAGATGACGTCATAGTCGAGGTGAACTGCGTGGGTTGAGACAGGCGCCATACAACGTCACATTGCCGTTCTCTGTATCGTGCACCCTCCAAAATGCACTGTCTTCACTGCCAAGACAAAACACCGCCAAACTGCAAGTGGTATATATCCTCATGAGCCTCCGCAACTGCGGGGGCTTATGATGATCTATGCCTCTTGCTGAAACCACATTGTACCCACCGTTACTTTGACAGCTGTGGATCTCTGAAGTTGGATTAAAAAAAGATTGAATTATAAAAAAAAATATTCATTCTGCGTCAACTGGCAGTAAAGTGCTCAATAACTGAACGCTCTAAAAACATCACACTGTCAAAGCGTCACTCCCTCGAACCCACGCCCGCCCTCAAACCCTTACTGTCAACCTCTCTTTTATGGCGTGGGTTGAAGGGTGACATCATTTAGCTATTGGTCGTCCTCGTCGTCCCACCGCCGTTCTTAGCTGGCCCGCCGTGCATGGCTATAGATGCGCGGGTCAGCTAACAATGACGTCGTCGGCCCTAAGTGACTCACATCCTGAACAGACGTTTCCTTTGAGCTCAGACGTATTTTTGGGAGTTTGGTGTCAGATCGAGATGCGGAAAACTGATATTGGCATACAGGGAATTATGGGACAAAATTCTGGTGAACCTGGCCTATATCGATTCTGACACGCGGTGCTATACTCTCAGTGCTGCAGGCGACCTGCCTGTAACAGAGTGCATCAAACGTATGCTGCTATTGCTGAACATTGTCACGTTCAGCTTGTAAAAATGGACTCAGCGCTTGAGGATCTGTCTATAGCGACCTCCTCTTCCACTAGGCCAGCAAGAGGCTTATATTCTTATGAACCCTTGCAGCCAGACTATAAGCCTGCAGCCAGACTATAAGCCTCTTGGGCTGCAGGGGTCATTAGAGTCTATGCCGTGGCCGATCTGTCTTTTGAAGTGTAATTAAGTCTTCGGGCGACTAACCCTCAATTTAAAAAGAAAAATCGACCTCGTCGACCTCTGAGAGACATACGGAACCCTCCCTTCCCCCCAAACTCACTCACTCACTCACTCACTCACTCACTCACTCACTCACTCACTCACTCACTTACTCACTCACTCACTCGCTCGCTCGCTCGCTCACTCACTCACTCACTCACTCACTCACTCAAACAAACAAAATCACTCAAACAAACATCACTAGACAAACAAACAAATAAAACAAACATCAATCAATTTAACAAACAAACAAAGAAACATCAATAAATTAAACAAAAAAATCAAAGAAACACAAATAAACAAACAAACAAACAAACACGCAAACGAGCAAACGAACAAACAAATGAATAGGAAACAAGATGAGGATTTTAACCCAAAGTCTACCGTATTGTTTGGAGCTCGCATGCGTTTTTCTTTTAGGAACATTCATAGTTGTTCATGTTTTTAAGCTTATCCTTCTGATTCATTTCCCTCCTCTCTAAGCCAACCTCTGATCAACACTCGTGACGGCGCACACAAATAAAGACGGACACACGGCGCTTCCCGCCATTAGTACGCTTTGTGGGTTCGTGTAACGGACAGGAGTTCTGAAGAATAATAGCACAAGCATAAAATGACGTCACTATAAGCTTGACGTCATGGCATCGCTAGTCTCACGACGCTGTGTACACAATGACGCATTTGATGTTTCACGTCACTCATCCGAAAGGGAGCTTCTTACAGGGCTGATTGCTTTGTTCCACACAGCCTCTGCCTGGCTGACTGTTTGATGGGAGTATATAATGGATCCAAAACTTGCAAAAATGAATTAATTATTATTCAGAAAGTTGAAGTGGTACTGACAACGCTGGATTACAAACCCATCCAATGTTTTACGTCACCGTCACTGTCTGAAGTCGAGAATTCTTTGTGTCAACTTTTTTTCTGCGATGAATTATTTTTTTTTTAACAAAAACATTCAATAGTTACCAAGCTGGTTAACGAACTCATCCAATATCTTTCTCGAAGCTAGCTGTATTCAAAATGTCAAAGGAATATAGCACAGATTACGGACTCAAATGCGGGTCAACCGACTTTGCACACACACACACACACACACACACACACACACACACACACACACACACACACACACACACACACACACACACACACACACTCACACACACACACACACACACGCGCGCGCGCGAGCGCGCGCGGCGTTTCCCGTCAAATGTAAGTTCAACAGCGCGGTTCGACGTACGAAATTTGTATCGTGTTACTTCACTGTCAGAGTCTGAGCGCCTATGTTCGTCATTTGCATACCGGCTACGGAACATGCTCCGACCAGCCCCATCTCAAAAGTCTCCCGTATTTTCAATAGTAAGAAAAAAGTTATTTTGACATCTGACAGGTTTGACAGTAACAGTAAAAGGCACCTACAGCGTGGTATTCTCCAAACATCTCATTGGCCGAGAAAACCCAGTTTGTGACTTCCCTGGTTTGTGGGTCTTTTATGGGAAACCGGTCATATGTCTCTCAGAGTACCACTAAAGTTTCACGTCATTTCTGTAAAGCACCATCCCTCAGCAATAGTTTGTTTTTTTTATCTGCAAGAGGTATAGATCCTCATGAGCCCCCGCATTGCGGGGGCTCATGAGGATCTATGCCTCTTGCTAGTTACATTTGTATTAGATTTTGTTTTTAAAATAAATTTTTTAAATAAGGAATTATTAAGCGGAGGATGTACACCTCTTTCTGGTTACATTTTCATTCGTCTTTTCCCCGCTTCTTCTGTTTTTAATACTTATTTATTAAGCGTACGCAATATGGGGCCAAACATAGTTTCCCTAAATGGAAATCGTGTATCCATTTCTGTTGGCTGCAAAAACCACATAATAAGCCATCAAACACGCATGGGGAATGCCAAATGCTGCCGAGACTAAATCTGTCAAGTTACCGCCAAACCGTTTCTACATTGACGAGCAAAAGAAATACAACATCTTTGGAATAATCGGAAACATTACATTTTTGCGATGATTCCAATGAAGTCGCATTTCATGTGCTCATTCGTATATACAGGGTATAATAAAGGGCACTGGTCACATGTCACGGCTGTGTCTCAGTAGTCATTGTAAATGTAACGACTCGAAGAAGACACACCGCATGGCCAAAGAGCGCTCATGCACAATAGTGTTAGCAAGAGGCATAGAGCCTCATAAGCCTCTGCAGATGTGTGCCACGTGTTGATCTGTGTGCACCACAAAGAGAGGCTCTTTGTCCAGCAGTGAAAAGGATGGCTTGACTACACGTATTTCTAATCTCAGGCATTAAAGTGGTTAACACAGTCAAAACCGGAAACTGTGACTGTAACCACAGCCATCCGCTTGGTTGGTTGGCTGGTTGGTTAGTTGGTTGGTTGGTTCTGGGTTTAACCCTTTTAGCCCCAAGGTCCCATTTCTCAAATTTTGGAGGTGTTGCCTAACGACTATGTACCAGGTGTAGGAGATGGCTTGACCATGATAATTCAGTCAAGAGTAGTGCCAGATTAGCTTGGCGCCTGAAGGCGCCAAGCTAATTTGCACTACTCTTACAGTATCATGGTCAAGCCATCTCTTGCTGTAGGGATCCAGGGCTAAAAGGGTTAATGTTCACGGTACCGCAGTGATAATGGACGGCCCTGACGGGCGACTTATGGGATTCAGGAACAGCTATTGCCAATGGATTGCGACCTCAACACGGATCAGTTTAGGCGCACTGCAACTGTACTACGCGTTCATCGTTCATGGGCCAGGGTCACAAACAGCTGGCATGCGTGTCAAAAACACAGATGTACACTGACGAGCAAAGGAAATGTGACATTTTTTGAATCATCGGAAACGCTTTTAGTGTTTAAGGTGATTCCAGAAATGTCGCACTTCTTTTGCTCGTCAGTACAGTTGAAAATAGAACAATGATCTCATACATACAATAGTTTTCCGCATTTGCTCCGGACTGCAATCCTAAGCTTAAACCGAAAAAAAAAAAAAATCCTCCATTTGAAAATCTTGGTTTGCAAGAGGCATATATTCTCATGAGCCCCTGCTGACGCATTGGCTCATGAGAATCTATGCCTCTTGCAGATGAAAGGAGATGAATGAGCGAAAACAGGGATGGGGAGAAAGGGGAGAAAAAAAAAGCCGGTGATATGAAAAAGTCCCCAAAGTGTGCTTTTCGGTCTCACAATTTATCCCGGTGCGACCGTGCGGGGAATTATAATAGCCGACGATAAATAAAAAGAAATGGTGCACCAGTTTCATAAAGAACCCCCTTTTACCTGCCAGAGGCACAAATTCTCATGAGTCCCCCGCGTCTGTAGAGAATTTAACCCTCTAGTACCCTCATGAGAATTTAACCCTCTAGCTAACAATGATTTTTCTCCATCGCACCCCTAGTTTGATGTACGTTTGTTAGTTGTACGACTGTCACAAAAAAAAAAAAAAAAAAAAAAAAAAAAAAAATGCGCGTCGAAGTCATCGGTAACGTCGCAGTACAGTGGCTCGACGTCCTCACTGTCAAACCGGAACTACCTATTGTCTTTGACCTGATTCTCACATGGCAATAACTTTTATTACTGTGGATTTGCCGGACAGACAAAAAGTGCTCCGAACATCAATTTACTACAATCTGTCCGAAGTAGGCGAGTCCTACATATTTAACCCGTTCACTGCCGTGAAATAGTCAACACCACCCAACCCGCAAGAGGTGTAGATCCTCATGAGCCCCCGCAACTGCGGGGGCTCATGAGGATCTATGCCTCTTGCTGAAACCATTTTGCATCCCTGTTCCTTGTACGGCTGGGACTCTGACGTTGAAGCTACAATCATTTCAAAAACACAGCCTGCGTCCCCGGGCATTGAAGGGTTTAAACCATTTACCTCCCAACGCCCTAAATCCCGGGCGATGGGTTGACCCTGATAATTCAAGGGCGGTGCCAGATCTGGCACCACCCTTGAATTATCATGGCCAGTCCATCTCCTGGTAACTGGTACATAGAAGTTCGGTTACACATCCAAAAATTGGGACATGTCACCCCATTGGGGCTACATGGGTAAACACATTCTACCCCAGGTCCAAAATCTCCAAAATTTGAAGCTACCCTCTGAAGGACTGTATTACAATTTTAGAGACTGATCGAGCATGATAGTTCAAGGGTGGTGCCAGAATAGCTTGGCGCCTATAGGCGCCAAGCTATTTTGGCACCACCCTTGAACTATCATGCTCAATCCATGTCTTGCTGTGGTGCGTCGGGGCTGAATGAGTTAAATAAGCTCCTGCATCAACCCGTCTTAGTAATAAACAATACGAATTGTATGGATCCCTGTTCTTGGAGAGGCTTATGATGATCTATTCCTCTTGCTGGAGGAGGTGATTGGGGGGGTGGGGGTGGGGGGGGGGGGGTGTTCGTGTGACGAACTGGTCGAGAGAATATGAAGCGTGTGTGGGTTGGAACACACGAGGACGCGGAAATTGTTCCCATCGGACGCCAAGCGATTATCTCATTTTGTGCGCGGGTTGTGTGCTGGAAATTGCCGAGTGCTTGGGAAGCAAAGGCCCTTAAGGCCGACTGTCAGTCCAAGGACTTTCTGCGCACCGATTAAACGCGCGTAGGTCGTCCTATACTGACGAAGATTTACAAAAAAGAAAAGCAACATCTGTGTTCCGATGATTTTAATGTGTCGCATTTGTTTTGCTCGTCAGTATAATTATTTTGTTTGCCCTTTTGTAGGCCTGCGTGATTAATAACATATTATGGAAAAGCTATTTTGCCCGAAAAGTAATTTGTATGAAAGAATCCACAGGCTTTCAATTATTTATTTATTTTTTACATCATTCCCTATTAAAGAAAGAAAGAAAGAAACCATGGAGAGCAAAACTAAATAAACACGGACAATGACATCTCCCACTCAGTTTCATCATAATAAAAATACTGCTGAATTGCGACAGCTTTTTAACCCCATCACTGCCAGTGTTGGCAGATTGTGTTTCTCAAATCTCTGTTAATTTTACGCCAAAGAGCCTCAGCCATCCAATGAACGTGGAACCAAAGTGGTTTCGGCAAGAGGTATAGATCCTCATGATCCCCCTCAGTTGCGGAGGCTCATGAGGATCTATACCTCTTGCATTTGGGTAGTGTTCAGTTTTTCTCGGCAATAAAAGAGTTAAGCTTCTCTTTGTTTTTACACTTTGTTATTTTAACTCTCGCGTTTTGTATGAGCGTGCATGCACAAACAGGACAAAAACAGTGCACTCTTTCAAAGCAGACTTTTTGTTTGTTTGGTCAAGTCAGTCTAATTACAGCAACATTAATTTGTCTAAAAAATGTTCAGAGCACTTTTACGAGTGTTTTTTATAATTAAAAAAAAATCTTTTAAACGAAACTTTGCTGGCATAGTGCAGTTCTGGGAACACACGTCATTGTCATTATTCTAATGCAGAGGAAATGGTGCTTTTCATGAGCACTTAGGAACGGCCCTCACCCCAGAATAATCTCCCCGCAGACGCTCGCTACGGACAGGGTCTGCAAAACTGCAGAACACGTGGACCTTATTGCATCATAGCTCTCTCAAGGATTGGCCAGAATTCTACAGGTTTTCCCCGTGTTTTTGTAAATACGCGCCACACTGAGCTCGCGCGCAGGTCACTTTACCACAGGTAGTGGAGGAATAAAAATGCCACACGCAGAGAATATATTCCCAATGCGCAAAAGGCCATCGGGCCGACCGCCGTCGGCCGCAATTGGCCCGCGCACAGCCGCGAGCTGCCACCGTCGGCCCGATGGCATTTTGCGTACTGGGTTGCTGCTTTCTAAAACAACAACTCAGCAATAGTAAGCACTCTTAAATAACTCTATTCAGCACTAATTTTTTTTTTAAATAAAAAAATAAAATAAAAAAATGCAAGCTTTGCTTTGACGTCCGGTCACCATACAAGATCAAAATTTCCCCATCTACGTCATTCTAAAGTTGCTTAGCGCAGATATGAGAAGCGCAGTTTAGATATCGGAGCACAGAAACTAGGCTAACGTCAGAATCGACTCGGGGTCATTTTGGCGATTCAGACGTGAGAGTCGTTTTAGCGTGTTACCCTCTTCACGCAAACATGCTTCGCCAAAGTGAACTTTGGTGGGGAATGACCTATGCAGAAGTGACCCCGACTGAGTCAATGTGGCGCACGCTAAAAGGACCCCGATCGATGTGGCGTGCAGGATCATTTTGACATGTTTGCACCGGCCGTGACGCAAAACTGCTGCTAAAAGGCCCCCCCCCCCCCTACCCCCTCCTCCCACCTCCCCCCCCGAGGCAATGAAACCTGCATTGTTGACATGAGATGTATCCACATTTAACGACCCAATCATGACAAGAATCAACTTCTATCGGCAACCGGGTTTCCCGGCCATGACAAAACATTCGACGCACTAATTATAGAACCGGCAATAGGAACCCCTTCACCGCCGAGAAAACTTGAACATGACCCAACGTTAAGAAACATAGATCCTCGTGAGCTTCCGCAGTTGCTTCTGAAGTTATGGCTAGTTTGAAGGCAGAAACTAAGCCTTTATTCAATAATACACAGAGCCACCGTGACGGGACAAACATCATGTAGACAATGACATACTAGAACCAGATCTATCTATCTATCTATATCCCGTAGTCTTGCCGACCGTTGGGGCACCACTGATGACTTAACAACCAGCTCCCTCCATTCCTCTCTGTTCTCTGCCATTCCGCTCAGCGTATCCGGCCCAGCTTCAGTCCTGTCCACTCTGATACTGATATTGTCCTCCCATCTTTTCCTCTGTCTTCCTCTCCTTCGTTCTCCTTGCACAGTGCCTTGCAGGATTGTTTTGGCAAGCCCTGCTGAACGTGTGACATGCCCATACCACTTCAGTTTGCGTTTTCTCACAATGGCTAATAAGTCTTCATAGGGCCCGATGGCTTGCCTGATTCTGCTTCCCACTTCCTCGTTTGTGATGTGATCTCTGTATGAGATGGATCATCATAAATATGGGTTGACGCAGTGCTCTCTCTCTCTCTCTCTCTCTCTCTCTCTCTCTCTCTCTCTCTCTCTCTCTCTCTCTCTCTCTAACTTCCACTTTAAGCGGTTTGATATCAAATGCGGCAGCCATCTTGCAAAATTCTTCCCAGTTTGCTGATTGGTCTGTTCTTGGTCACATGACCAACCGAGAAAAGACCTTCCCGACTCATCATCGGCCTGGCATGCAAAATGTTTCTTGCGTTCACTCTCATTCTGATAAACGGAAGTTGTGTGTACCTTCTGTCCAAACTAAAACATTAATTTTGGTCTGCGCACTTTTGTTTATCAAGCCCCAGAATACACTTCCTCCTGAGGTCAGAAACAGTGAGTCTGTCTCTGACTTCAAGAGGTCGTTGAAAGCTCACCTCTTCAAGCTTTACTTTGAATGACTGCCAGTGCCGGTTTGATGGTTTAGTTGTAGTTCTGTAATCCTCCTTGTTTAGACTAAATGTTAATTAAAACATATTATGTATGCATTGTTGTTTAGTTCATTGTAAAAGTGGTGTGTTCGGGTATTGTGTTTTGTCTGTTATGTTCATTGTATGTCATTGTATTTTTATTTTTGTGTACAGATTGTAACTTGAAGCGCTTAGAGCTTTTGATTAAGATTAAGCGCTATATAAATACTCATTATTATTATTATTATTACTATTATTGCCAGAAAACACTGAACAAGATATAAATGCTAGAGGCATTGATCCCCATGAGCCCCCGCATTTGCGGGGGCTCATGAGGATCTGTGCCTCTTGCTGGTCCCATTTATGCCCCTGAGGCATGTCACAGAAGTGGTTTTGTGTGGTGGAATGGCTGTGTTCAATTCTCTCTTTTTGTGTCGACGACAAACTAAATCAATAAATCAGACCCTACTGGTGACCTTGGCAGTTGGCGTTTGGCGATTGAAGTGACAGAGAGATGTACATTTTTTTTTTTTTACTCTGGAGGTCTGTTACGTGTCTGGCAGCCTGGGTTTTACCACACAGATTTTGCAGGGGAGGGATTGCGCATAATAGAGGCCACATTTACGCGGTACGACTCCCAACAATGAACGAGAGCAAATTACGGTCGAAGTACACACATACACAAAAAGTTAAATGCGAATGCATACTTACGTACTTTAAACGATAATGTTAAGAGAGCTTGAGCAGGCTGTGTATTGTGTCTAGTGAAGGCCTGGGACCCCATGGAACGTACAGAGGTCATTGCTGAAGCATTTTCGTGGATTTGAAATCACAGTTCACGTGAGTGCTTTGACCTTAAGTGACGGCAGACAACCATGCAGCTTCCACCATAAAAATAGACAACGCTCCAAACATCTCCAAGAGGCATTGATATGTTATCATGACCCCCCCCCCTCCACCCTTTCTCCATCCCCCCCCCCACCCCCGACCACCACCACACACACCCATTGTTGGGGGTCTTTCGTTTCAAAAGAGACCTTACTATTAATTCACTCGAGAGGTGCCGTATTCGGATACGCGGCTTAAAAAGCCGCGTATCCTAATACGACACGCCTCGAGTGAGTTAAAAGACATTTTTGTTGTTGTTGTTGCAGAGTTGCTTGGAAGCCCGCCGTAATCTTCTGCGAGACGAAAAGTAGCTCATTTGCTAATGACTGCCAACAAAGAAGTTTACAATCTTGGCCGCCGACACAAAGAGGATTGTCTCACGTCAACTTTGCCAGCGCTGTCAGGGACATTTTTTTTTAAAATTATAGCGGATACGTCACTTGAAACAATGGTGTGTGTGTGTGTGTGTGTGTGTGTGTGTGTGTGTGTGTGTGTGTGTGTGTGTGTGTGTGTGTGTGTGTACGTACGTACATGCGTGCGTGTATGCGTGATGCGTGCGTCTACATGCGTGACTGTGTGCGTGCGTGTTTGGCGAAATTTTCATTCAGTATACCAGTCTACTTCGCTTATACCAAAGTCGGCTATAACAAAAGTCGGGTATAACAACACTTTTCCAGAGGTCCCGACAATTATCTTTCTGTGTCAATTACTTCGCTTATAACAAACTTCGTATATAACGACAAGAAAAATGGCGTCCCCTATCGATTTGTTGTATCCAAAGTTTAGTACAGATACGTTCTGATCATTCCGTTCCTAATCTTTCGTAGTGTACTGTAAGTTTTTGCATCTTGATTGTCATGCTTATTAACCGCTTGGCTGTCGGTAACGCTTTTTGCTGAGGCGATTCTAGCAGGAATCACCTCCTCAAAAAGCGCCACCGACAGCCTCTGGGTTAAATTTTACACCTACGTTCGTAGTCAATAAAGTACCTATTTTGCTCTCCCAATCCAGGACAATTTTGCTTACCATGTTCCGAAAGCTACACCTGCGAATGTGCAATAGGTAAAGTAGTTCTTATGCTGAATGAAGGAGTGGGGTTGAACGACATTTCTCTTTTTCTGTTTTTCTTCGAACGCTCTGACCTTGAGGGCTCAAGGGTGGGGACTGATTGGCCAGGCGCCTTTCAGGCGCCAGGCCAATCAGTGCCCACCCTTGAGCCGCTATAGTCCATCTCTTTCCCGTAGCATGCATTTATTGCTGTGAACTTCTAAAGTGCACGATGCACTGAAACGAAAACAAAACGGGTGACTGCCAGTGCTTGTAAATATTGCAGAAAATCGTACCAAAGAGGCAGGGGGAAAAAGCACTTTGCATTACTCACCAATGTGCACAGATCTAGTTGGCCTAACACATTCTACCGTGACCACAGGACCGAAATCCCCAAATTTTGAAGTTGCCCTATGAAGGACTGTATTACAATTCTAGAGACAGATCGAGCATGATAGTTCAAGGGTGGTGCCAGAAAAGCTTGGCGGCTGTGTGTGGGGGGGGGGGGAGGGGGGGATGTTGCTAAGTAAGTAACTGGATGGAAATTGTGGTAGTTACCTATTCGTTTTGATTTGATTATTATGATTTTTACTGTGTGTACATCAACGTATTGCAGTCGTACTGTGACGTTTGTGTAAACGTTGCTATTTCTTTTGCATATGATTCGTGTACCCTTGAAGGGGTTTTGAATAAACGTGAACTGGAATTTGAAATAGTAAATGCCGAAGTACGTACTTTCGCTGGATTTCCAGCCCCTTGAGGATGCACTAACTTTTGGCGTACACTGTTGATAGGTATCCCCCCCCTCACTCCCCCCCCCCCCAATCACCACCCCCGCCTCACCTTCCACCTCCTAACCCTGCATCCTTCGTGATACACTTGTAAGGAAAAACACAGCAAATGTTTAACCAAGGTGCCTTTTTCAATAAGACTCTAGGACCAGCCCCAGACATTCTCTCATTTCAAACCCAGACAGGACTTCCATTCCGCGTGAAGAGAATTCAGAACCAGTCCTTTTTAAGATTAACCCCTTCAACGTCTGGAATTCACTTGGACCGTTGGGCAGAGCGTAGGTGGTCTGTAAACTACCTTTTGCCGGTGGACGCACCGCGCAGCGTGATTTACATCTGTGTGCGGCTAAGCTAATCTAAATGTCTCAAGAGACCGGGCCCTTAGACCACTGGAAAAGAAGCCGCGTAATTGGAGGTGACGGGTTTGGATCTGCGCCATTGATTTCCAGGCATATAAAAGTTTTATACTTGGAAAGGGATGAAATTACCATATCTCTTTAACGCCAAGAGGCCAGCGGTGGGTAGCCGGTTGATCGATCGCGAAAGTTCAGGATTAGTGCCTGATTAGTTTGGCTCGTGAGCAGAAGATCAAAGGGTAGTGCCTGATTAGGCGCCAAGCTAATCAGGCGCTACCCTTTGATCTTCTGTCCGCGACCTTGAACCCCCTACGAGTGACCTGCGCGAAATCTGCTATCTGGGACTAGCCTATGAGCTTTCCTCCTAAATCTGTTTTTCTTCGACATGCGCGTGGTGCCGTCAGCAGTGGCACAGAAAGATACTGCTCATTGGAAGGGTGGGGTAGGTAGGGGGATGGGGAGAGGGGCGGGGGCGAAGGGGAGCCCGATTTCTAACTTTACAAACTTCTGAAAAAAAAACCAAAACAATGGGGAAGGGGTGGGGGTGGGGGTATATGTTAGTGGCGAACCGAAGGGACAGTCCTCCGAAATAACAAGCATGAATCTCAGCATCTTCGTAATTTTAGTCTCTCCATTTTCTCCCAACAAATAAAATTTTAATAGATGTTGTAAAAACAAAATCTTATGACGTTGTCCTCCACAGTGGCTTCCTTTACATTTTGGGTTTTCCGATTTTTATTTATTTTTATTTTTGTGTGGGAGGGGGTGGGGGGGGGGGTACTCTGTCCCTCTTGCACATTATTTTCACTGGGGGTGGGGTGAGAAAGGGGGGGGGGCTGGGTGAGGGGACAGCTCCCTCCCTCTAGTCCCCGGCCCCCACGCCGTTTATCAGTTGTCTGGTCCATTGACACTGTAAAATATTTCTCAGTTGGCTCCGGCGAGTCCTGGAATAAAAAAAATACAATGGATAGCATATATGACGGTGCGGTGGCTACTGAACTCCCTAGTGAGACGTGTTGTATGTAGGATCGACACAGGTCTACAAAGAACGTCTGCCATCTTAGCCTAAAAGAAATAGACCACCATGAGCCCCTTTTAGGCTCCGAGGGCTCTATACAAGGACTAATAACAGAAGACGCGCACGCTCCTCAACACAACGTGAAGAGCAAGAACTTCCTCAGTGAGCAAACGACTCCTCGAGCCGCCGTCGGCTGCAGTGGACCTGCGCACGAATGTGCGCGGGCCCACTGCGGCTGACGTCGGCCAGAGAGTCTTTTGCGTACTGAGATCGGGGCATGACGTGCTTTCAAAGACGAGGCACATGTACACACAAGTTATTCCGAAATCCAAATCAGGTTAGAGACAGTAGGCTCAACCAGTTACAGTAATGAGAAACAGTAGGTCGCACTCCTTTACAGTGAAGACGTCGCGCCGCTGGATAGTCCACATCTCTGCAGTCCTCGTAGCATCATCATCATCATCATCAGTCCCTTGCCCGAACTGGGCGTTGGGGGGACTGACAGGCAGCAGCAACAGACAGTGCTCTCCACTGAGTTCTATTTTGGGCGGTGGCAAGCAAGTCTGGCATCTCGAGTTCGGTCCATTCTTTTATGTTTGCGACCCAACTCTTTCTCTGACGACCTCGCCGACGACTTCCTTCGAGAGTGCCTTGGAGGATAGTCTTGGACAAGGTGTTGTGTCGGGTCACGTGGCCAAACCAAGCAAGCTTGCGCCGTTTCACGGTTGCCAGAAGGGGTTCATGTGGGCCCACCAGGGAAGTGACGATGCTCCGTACATATTCGTTGGTCTTGTGCTCGCGGTACGAGATGCGGAGCAACTTCCTCAGGCACTTGTTCTCAAAGGCCTGGATTTTCTTTTCTGAGTCTGCAAGCAGTGTCCAAGTCTCACAGCCGTAGAGTAGAATAGACACTACGAGGGACTTGTAAAGCCTGTACTTGATGGTGAAGCTGATGGAGTTACTTCGCCATATCCTGTCCAGCCTGGCCATTGCGGATGTTGCTGTACCTATCCTGATACGGATCTCTGCTATGCAACTACCGTCTTTGGACAGGGTGGCTCCCAAGTACTTGAAGCTATTGACCTCTTCTAGCTTCTGGCCGTTCATGTGAATGTTGCTGCTGCTGTCGCTTGTGGTGTTGATCATCACTTTGCTTTTATCCGTACTGATCTCAATGCCATAAGACCCTGCGCTACTTGAAAGTTTGTCTGTCAGGTTTTGGAGCTCACTATTGCTGCCTGCCATGAGGTCAATGTCGTCTGCGAATCGAAGATTGCACAGGGATCTGCCACCAATAGAGATTGAAGTTTGGTGGTCGTGGAGGGTTTCCTGAATGATCTTCTCCAGGAATATGTTGAAAAGGACAGGAGAGAGCAGGCATCCTTGACGGACACCGATCGTCGTCCTGAAGAACTCGCCTGACTGATTGTTAAGTAGAACCGCGCTGCAGGCGTTCTTGTAAAGCGCTTCTATCATTTGGATCAGTCCCTCCTCTATGTTGAACGATCTCATGACTTGCCAGAGTCCGTCGTGCCAGACGCGATCAAATGCTTTCCTGAAATCAATGAAGTTGTGGTAGAGTTCGCGCTGATGCTGCAGATGTTTCTCGATCAGGACGCGGCAGTTGAAAATTTGCTCTACAGTGCTTCTTCCAACTCTGAAGCCAGCCTGTTCTTCTGCCAGCAGTTCCTCGGCGAAAGTTCTGAGGCGGTTGAGAATGATTCTAAGCATTACTTTGCTCGTAGCAGGCGAACGGTTAATCCCTTCCCTGCCATTATACGTACATTCTGAAATCTTTGTTCATTCAACGACCAAAAACGGATAAAAACCGTCCAAGAAACTGGATACAAACTAGTCTCAGCAAAAACTTGAGCATAGATCCTCATGTGCCTCCACAGTCGCGGGGACTCATGAGGATCTATGTCTCTTGCAGTTGGATCGTGTTCACTTTTTCTCGACAGTGAAGGGGTTATAACCGGATATAAGTACCTCATGTCAATGAGGAAACTCCTTGCGGCGAACCAAGAGGTATAATTATATTCTCTTGAGCTTCAGCGGTTCATGATAATAAATATAATTCATATACGCCAGATGGAGCGAGCTGGATGAATCCACGGAATGATTGACGTCTGTGCAATTTTGACCTACTTCTGATTCAGGGTAGCCCTCTGTTTTGACCCCAATAACAAAGACCTTTCAGATGAGATCCAGTACTAAGGTGACTGCCAAGCGTGTACATTACAGAGAAATGCCCACCGAAGAAAGAAACACGCTTAGAAAAGACAGTTACAACACATTTGTGTTGTAACTGTCTTTTTCAGACCCATTCAACCCTGACGCACTACAGCAGGAGATGGGTCGACCATGATAATTCAAGGGTAGTGCCAGATTAGCTTGGCGTCTGTCGGCGCCAAGCTAATCTGGCACTACCCTTGAATTATCATGGTCGATCCATCTCATGCAACAGGTGCATAGTCGTTAGATGACGCCTTCAAAATTTGGGAAATACGTACGTCTGGCTGAATGAGTTAAGCATGTTTCTGTTTTTCGGTGGGTTCTTCTCTTGCGGACGAGAGTCCAAAACTATTCCACACGCGCTTCTGATCTGAGGTCCTCCTCACAATGTTGAAAGAAACTCCGTCGCGAAGACACGTTTCTTGCTGCAAAGACAATCGCTCATATTGGCGCGTGAAAGCAGACGGCAGCACGTCCATTTTTGAGAAAAGCCAGATGTTTTATTGTATGGCAATAAAAGTCTCGCTTTTCACTTAAAACGGCCGTAGGTCTACTGTCTTGTGCCTTCAGAGGGCAGCATTTACCTCGGCGCTAATGGAGAAGAGGCCAATGTCGTAAAGGCAAAATCGCTAAGACGCATATTACGTAATCCAGACCAAATAGGTGACTGCAAATGTGTGTGAAATGCGCAGAAAATCCTAAAGAAAAAGACACACGCTTAGAAAAGACAATGACAACACAATTTATTGCGTTCCAATTGTCTTTTCTAAGGATGTTTCTTTCTTCTTTGCCGGGATTTTTTTTTTCTGAACCTAGACACGTACATCGGGAGACGGACAGATCATGATAGTTCAAGCGTAGTGCCAGATTAGCCCGGCGCCTTCCATCCTTGACCTATCACGGTTGAGTCATCTCCAGCCTGCAGCTGGCCCACAGTCTTCATAGAGCTAACTACATTTATACAATTCGCACGTTTTTCCCGACCATGTTTGACAAGGCTGAGTAGCGGTGTGGTGATACGGAGTGTGCGGTCTTCGCCGTACTTTTGACTGTTTCTTTGCCATGCCACATAATAACGATTAGCTACTGAAGTAAGAGCGACCTAATTGTGGCACCGCGCCACTTGGAAGAGAAAAAACAAAACAATATGCCGATTCTGAGGTTAATATCCCCTCAAAAAGCCTTCGTATAAATATATTAAATTACTCCCCTATAAGCAAAAAAAAAAAAAAAAAAAAAAAAAAAAAAAAAAAAAAAAATTACTCGTGCTCAGTTCGACCGATAAAATGCGTACTTTAGCTCGCATTTTATCGATCGAAATGAGCACTCGCAATTTTATTTTGCTGAATGGGGCTTCAAACCAAGACTAACTGCTAAAATATTTCATATTAACAACTATAAAAAACTACAAATTTCGTAATATATTCGTGCTGGACTGTGATATTAAACCTTACTCCCTAGTTACCGACTTTCAATTTCATTTCTTGATAGATGTGGAGAAAGGGGAGTTGTGCCTTCTTCGCGGCCCTAGTCTGACATATCTTGTTTTGTGTTTGTTTCTTTACAGCTACGAGATCACGTCAGCTGTTTAGTTGCTTGCCCCCACCCCCCACCCCTCCCTCCCGCGCAGGCCCCTTTTCAACCCTAGAGTCTGATTTATGTAAAGTCCATTCCGCGAGTCCATATCATTCAATACAAAGGCGATCATGTGTGAAAACCCTTTGGAGTGCTTTGTATCCGGCTTGGAACCAGACACGCTCGAACCTCTGTCTGGAGAGGAGCTGAAACCTACCTGGGAAAGCAAGAGATATAGAGTCTCACGAGCCCTGCGGCTGCAGGGGCTCATGAGCATCTATGCCTCTTGCAGATGGGTGAGGCTCTGCATGGGATGGAGATGACTTTTTATGCGCATTCGTGGTCACTGAATCGGAAGAGATTTAGCAGAGGCCCGTCACCCTATGTTATTGGCTCAATGGAATCAGAGAGAGAGAGAGAGAGAGAGAGAGAGAGAGAGAGAGAGAGAGAGAGAGAGAGAGAGAGAGAGAGAGAGAGAGAGAGAGAGAGAGAGAGAGAGAGAGAGAGAGGATAATAATAATAATAATACGAGTACTTTATTATCTCGAAAAGAGAAATTCGTTTGTGGTACATTCATAACAAATAGTACAAACAAGACATGAAAACATTATAACATAATTATGAACATTTTCTCCCTGCACTTACACAGGTACAAATTACAAATGGACATAAGTAAACACTACAAAATTGTTACGCATAACTCTTACACATCTCACACATAAACATCTTTTATTAACTGAATTGAGCGGCACTTACACATTCACACCCACCTCTACACATGCATATATAATACGCGTATTTCAACCTAATCCTAACCCTCACTGCTTATTATACAAACGTCTCAATACATTATTACACGTTATTACATAAGCAGCATAATTAAAATCTACGTTAGTAAAATAATTAGTGGGTAAACAAACAGTAACAAAAATCCCAATCTATCCATGTTCACCACCAAATAAACACAATATAATCACTTCTCTAAAATCAACAAGCTCCATTCCTACTGATTGCACAGGTAAAGGGGGATAGGGGGAGGAGTTAGGTTTGGGTATGAGTGTATGTGCCTACAGATTGCTTAGAGTGGTGGATTTGGGGATGAAACTGTTCTGTAGTCTGTGTCCTAGCTTTGTGCGTGCGGAGTCTGCGGCCAGAGGGGAGGAGTTCATAGAGGTGGGTAAGGACATGGGATCTGTCTGAAGCTATCCGCCTATCATTTCTCACCACACGCTGTTGTGCCTTCTTCGCGGCCCTAGTCTGACATATCTTGTTTTGTGTTTGTTTCTTTACAGCTACGGCGAGATCACGTCAGCTGTTTAGTTGCTTGCCCCCACCCCCCACCCCTCCCTCCCGCGCAGGCCCCTTTTCAACCCTAGAGTCTGATTTATGTAAAGTCCATTCCGCGAGTCCATATCATTCAATGTTAAAAGTGTTTTATTGTACATTGCTTAACGTCCCGACAGCAACAAGGCTTTCTCAGGACGTGCCTGCACTGCTTGTGAAAAAACAACAACTAAACAGAACATTGAATGTATGTCGCCAGCCGGTCAAATACATTAAATAAACCTAACACATGGGGCCTAAATAAAGCTAAGACCATTTAGCAACACACATCCAATATCAAGAGCTACAGGCAGTGCAGACAGTAGGGAGAGTTTTAAAAAGGCAAATACAGGTGAATGGACAAAGGGCCGACAGAGACACATGCCCCAGAATAGAGAGAAAAACCCACCCTGTGGGGCTGACCAGGGTGCTCCTGGGAAATAAAAAGTAGTTAACCCCACCCAAGTCCCCCAGGGCAGACCCGGGTGGGGTTAAAAGTGTTTTAATTTACAAGCGTGTCGTAACTGTTATGCATCTATTACAACGTATAGTGCTGGATATTTTTCCCATCCTCGCCTTCTCTCTTCGCTCAACACTCGACTTTCCAGTCCTTCCCTCAAACACCCCCAACCGGGTCTGCCCTGGGGGACGTGGGTGGGGTTGGCTACTTTTTAGTTCCCAGGCTCACCCTGGTCAGCCCCACAGGGTGGGTTTTTCTCTATATTCCGGGGGCATGTGTTTCTGTCTACGCTTGGTCCATTCACCTGCATTTTCCTTTTTTAAACTCTCCCTACTGTCTGCGCTGCCTGTAGCTCTTGATATTGAATGTGTGTTGCTAAATGGTCTTAGCTTTATTTAGGCCCCATGTCGTAGGTTTTATTTAACGTATTGGACCGGCTGGCGACATACATTCAATATTCTGTTTAGTTTTTGTCACTAGCAGTGCAGGCACGTCCTGAGAAAGTCTTGTTGCTGTCGGGACGTTAAGCAATGTACAATCAATCAACCTTCCTTCAAACGGACAGCATTCACACAAATAATACTTTACTATTACATCCGAAAATGGCCAATCCAAGCCTGCACTCTTTTAACTGCACTAAACGACTGACTGCAGCAGACGACGCATGTAACGACGCTGACTCTGTGACGTCATTTGCATTCAATCAATTTGTGCATACAATCCAAAAGGAGATGCGGCATTGATA
Organism: Semisulcospira habei; assembly: GCA_036245525.1. NCBI lineage: Eukaryota > Metazoa > Mollusca > Gastropoda > Semisulcospiridae > Semisulcospira > Semisulcospira habei. The sequence goes on from BTPG01000003.1 coordinate 166,250,918, forward strand.
ACATCGACACACCTACAAAATAAAGCAACAGGTTGAACCAAAAGGTCGGGCAGGACAAAAGACAACCGCAGCCTCACCCAAAGTCTATACGTCCTCTCTTACAATGCGCACTCATACAATCACTTCACTTCATAGCAACCGGCGCACGAGAATACATATGCTAAGTCTCAAATTAATCACTAGACATGACCTCCGACAACATCACCCCGGAAGCATAACACTTTTTTTTTTTTTTTTTTTTTTTTTTTTTTTTTTTTTTTTTTTTACAAAACAGCCACACCCTCAAATAACAAACTTCATTTTGCAGCAACATAAACAATTTCCTCCCTCACACAAATACAATACCACCCCATCCCTCCCCCCGTCCCCCCCCCCCCCCCCCCCCCCCGCCCCACTACCTTTCGTATCTCTCCGTTTCACTTCGGTTCACCGACGCAGTCAACCACCGATCAGGTATTAAGTTATTTATAGCTGAGAAGGGTGATGTCACACATACTCGCCCATTTTACCGGTTTGTGCAAACACACACACACACTGCTGGGCAAGTGCCAACACACTACCACAGTGTATTTTAAGCACAAAAGTGTGTGTAATAACCTCAAAGTGGGAAAAACTGATTTTTTTTTTTATCTTTTATAACTTCTTAAAGCATGACAATGCAGAAACAACCCTCAGAAAAAATGGGTGTCTGACTTGGTCACCCAGAGTTTTACACACACCCATTGTCCATAAGGATGGTAAAGACAGTCACCCATTTCAGGGGTTTCGTGCACACACACATACACACACACACATACACACACACACACACACACACACACACACACACACACACACACACACACACACACACACACACACACACACACATACTGGCACACACACACACGCGCGCGTGCGCAAGCACGTAGGGATGCGCGCGTGCACACACATACACTTGCACACACTCAGATAAACACACACCCGCACACACACGCCATAGCGGCCTGCCCGCGCCACTAAACCGCGCCGGCACAGCTAGATGCTATAGTCTGCCATGGAATTGTGAATAAGCCAGATATTCAGTGTGACTAGACTTGTATAGGGATCCCGCAACCACCGCGCGCGCGGGTCGACGCGAAGAAACCACAGCACTGCCACGCGGCGCGAGCGCCCAATGCTGTGTCTATCGACGGCATCCCGTCTGGCCAGCCGAGTCCATGGGGTCATGGATATTACATAATGCGGCTTGCTGGAATGCCAGCGGTATATTACATGCGTTCCTAAATGTTAGAAGAGAATGAATGCAGACTCTCCGGGAAATGCCGCATAAGGCATGGAGGGCTACATGTAAAAATAAAAATAGAAATAAAAAATAAAAGGAAAAATTAAGTTTTGTCTAGATGTTTGAGCAGCTTGGTCTTGTAAGTTTTAAGCGATGGCGCGGCTCTAACATCCGCAGGAATAGAGTTCCATAACTTTGCACCAGAATAGGACAACGACGACCTATAAATGAGAGAGAGAGAGAGAGAGAGAGAGAGAGAGAGAGAGAGAGAGAGAGAGAGAGAGAGAGAGAGAGAGAGAGAGAGAGAGAGAGAGAGAGATGATGATGATGATGATGATGAAACTTTATTTATCAACGGTAAAAGGTTTTGACAGAAACAAATCGTCATTTTACAAACTTGCCGTTGCTAACATCTACAATATACAAAAATAAAGACATTATATTTATATACATTATTTCATGCAACAATAATTTAAAAAAAATAAAAACAAAATAATAATAATAAAAAAAAATTATATACATAAAATAATAGTAACACTCAACATTCATCTTATGCCACACACACACACACACACACACACACACACACACACACACACACACACACACACACACAGACGAGAGAGAGAGAGAGAGAGAGAGAGAGAGAGAGAGAGAGAGAGAGAGAGAGAGAGAGAGAGAGAGAGAGAGAGAGAGAGAGAGAGAGTCTTTTTCAACAAATAGTGAGGGCTGTTAGCAAAATGATGGGGACAGAGATGACAAAAGCACCAAACGTTTTGGAGATGTTTGTTAGGTCCTATAACAACAATTTTTGATATGTTCCACAAAATCAGTCGCAGCTGATGTTCTCACGTGACAAGTATCAAAAAATGATGACGCGACAAATGAAAAAAGTCAAGAAAAAGTTTGTTTGGCTTGCTAATGGTTAATTTTTATTGATAAATTTGTCTAATTTTGATAAAATAAATACACAAAACTAATAGTAGACATAGCAGACATGTTTAAACAAATATGGTAGAAAGCATTAAAGGCTTAATGTTCAGTCAGCAGCAGTTTTTTCCGCAAAACGTTTGGGTTTGTCAAGTCAAATGTTCATATGAAATTAACATCTAATCCTTCATGCAGTTACACTTGCAAAGGTCTGTACATCTCCACATGGCTATATTTGCAAGAACATTTTCCGGTACAACCAGCAGCAGCTTTGCAGCTACACTTGACATGTTCACTACATGCTTCTGAAGCAATTGGTAAAGATGTCCACAGTGCAATCCAACAACAAGTGGTGGCGTGTATTTTCCAGCCCCATCTTTTTGGGGTTGGTATTTGCTGTTGAGATTGATCGCTTGTTGTCCAGATTCCAGCTTGGTAGACACAACGCTTTGTGTGTTGCAGGAGAGCACCTTGTGTGGGAGTGTCCATGGTTTTGCTTTGTTGGCAAAACATTAACCTACTAGCCTCATTCACAGTCTCAAATCCGCTTGTCTTCTGGTACATGAGGACGGTGAAGTCCTCCAGAAGTTTGAAGTTCTCATCACTGATGCCCACCTCTATGAAAGGGTGACTGGCGATGTCATTGAAGGCCTTGGTCACATCAGGGAAAGATTTTCAAGTCTCCCAGGCAAGCTTATTCTCCTTCCAAGAAAGGCTGATACTGTATTGCAGCCTGTGAAGCGGCTTTGGAAAACTGGCAAGGCAGTTGACATTTCTTTGCCAAGGGTTAGGACCCGAGCGTTGATATGAATGTAGGAAAAGCTCCTTTCTGTGCCAAACCCAACCCAGATGTTCAGTGTCGAGCATATGAGTTGCAGGTGGTAAAACTTGCCAGTCAATATGACAATAACGTCAGTGTTCACGGTGCGAACAAAGCAAGTCTTTGAACCCTGCTGTAATGCATCTTGCACAAGAAAGAGTAGTCTGGTATCGGCCTCTTCATGGTTGCAGGGAGGTATGACGTAGTCACTTCCTCTGATGATAACATTTTCTCCTTGTGTCACCACCACTGTTTTGCCAGGAGGAAAATCACTGCTTTCAATCTTCTTGGACATAAATTCAAAGAATTCTTCCTCAAGTTGTTTTCTGCATCACGCAAGAAGTCCTGCCACTGTCCTGGGATTTTGTTCTGGCCGGACATTTTTCTTCTCATGCCTTTTCCTCTCTTTTCTCTGGCAGAACCTTTGATGCTGTTTTTGAGATGCTTGTCCCAAACAATGTCAATCCTCTCTGCAGTCTCAAGCTGATGCCACACATGAGGCAAGAACACGTCGGCAGCATGGTCGTCAAATGTCTTCACGCCACTAACAGGTAGAAGATGCACCACAGCTGCGCCGTCAAGCACCTTCACTTTAAAAGTATCGGGTAGATCTTTCTCACATGTTTTCTCCAAAGATGCGAGTAGCTCTGGAGGAGCGTCTAGGACTTTTATTTCTGGATGTTGCACATCCTCATCGAGTTGCTCTAAGGCTTCTGCCAGTTCAGTTGTGTCATATGGTTCAACATCGTCCAGCAAGTGTGTAGCAGATGCCTCCACTGTCTTTGTTAAACATATAAGTAGATCAGATTTCTTACCGAGACGACTTTTTCCTCTGTCTAGCAAAGACGGAGGGAACGGGTGGATTTCATGGCTGAAAAAGGAAGCCATATCAGACTCACAGTGTTGTGCCACGAAGTATAGTCTGGAGAATAGGCTGACATCAGTCTTCAAATCTGCAATCTTGTCTGCTTGTTTGCTGTTGTCTTTAGGATTTGGGCACTTGAACAGATGCAAAGAGTTCTTTTTGTTGGGATCATGAATGGATCTTTCACAATCAGTCAAAACTGAGTTGCAGTGGTGGTTGTACTGTTGTTCGCCAAGATCCTCAATGGTGCGGACTATATGTATGACATTGGGACATCATGAGAATCTAATGTCATTAATTCTCCACTGTCTGTCAAGAAAGAATTGCCCATTTCTTTGAACACTCTTGTAAGGCTGAGAGTTTGTTGTTTGAAACACTCTTGAGTTGACAAACCTTCTTCACGATGAGAGTGTTTTGCACAGTTTAGTCTTGAACAGTCTTTAAACTCAGTCAGCATGCGTGCTTGTTCTGGACCTGCCATTTTCGGAGAGCAGATGGGTTTTCTGTAAGTCATACGGCTTCACCAGAGCCTGTCACCAAGTCATTATTTTGTTCATGAGCCTGATCTAATGACATATTTGAGAACTTGTGTGCCGTTTTTGAGACACCCCAATGACCATGCTCAACAAATTCTTCCAAGGTAAAAGGTGGCAGATTTTTTATGTCTCGAATGTGAACAGGAACCCAGCGGGCATAGTAATTCGGATGGTCCAGGGCAAAGAACCACTTGGCCTAGCTTTCAGGGAACCCGCATACAACCCAAAGTCAGCTTCACGATGTGCTCTGACAAACAGAAGAACAAGGAGTTCAAGTCTGTGTATGGTGTCCCAATACTGAAATGTGGGGCTCTTTCCAACCATTTCTTGTAGCCAAGCTTCTTTTGACTCTTTTTCTGCTTCCGGCTGCAAGGTGAGAAATGCTTCGTTTTGGAGTTTTCTCAAAACGACAGCGTTAACTTGATGGGCATGGCGAGTTCCGGTTACGTGAGAACAGCTCAAAAACGACTCTGCTGTGCCTGATGAAGCAATCCCTGAGCCTAGTTATTGACCAAGTCCTCCGCTGTGAAGCTTTCATCAAAGGGAAGAGTCACAGGTAGCATGCGCAGTCCCTGAAAGTCACTGACGATATTCCCAAAAGTTTTTATATGGCTGCGACTTGTTTTTACTCCCATGGGACTTCAAAGGGCAGTTCAACTTCGCACTAGTTATTTGGTGGCAAATCAAACAGGCTTGCCAATCCATCTTTTACCCACTATAGGCCAACCCTGGAACAAGCTAAAAAAAACCCACCCTTTTTATAACAAATAAACAATTATGGGACCATACACAAGTATAATGCTTTGTTTCTTTTAGTCCAGTGGCTTCTTGGATGACTCATTTAAAATAATTAATCTATTCAAAGAGTCTTTTCTCATTTAATTGTCGGTTGTCAACCAATAATTTGTTCGCGTTCGCCACGCTTTGCGAATTAAATAGTCTGTTTCTCGGAACCTATTGCTGTGCTACCTTGGAACATATCAAAATCTGAAAGCATAAAGCATGTAGATCATCTGGAAAAATTATGGTACTTTTGTCAGCTCAGTCCCCATCTCATCAAATAATGGGTCTTACAGCCCTCACTAAAAATACTTTTGCCGATCTTAAGCAGCGGTCAGGTTCGATTTTTAAGGCCTTCACTCTTCACGTCGAGAAAACACTGAACATGATCAAACTGCACGAGACCTAGATTTCTATGAGCATGTATGCGACATGGTGACACCATGCATCCACTTTAAAGTATTAATGGTAAAATTATCTAAATTGGTCCTTCATACAGAAATCGCGAACGCTGAAAAAATGTTAGCTGACATTTCAATCAAAACTGTGAAGAATTTTACAAGACGACTGTTAACGCACTTCAAAAACTCGACAGCTTTTATCAACTGTAGCCTGTCTGCCGCCGTACACAAAGTGTTAACAGTTGCTTTGTACCAAGGTTTTTTACCCCTTCACTGCCGGGGCACAGCCAGAACCACCCGCCTGCAAGAGACATATAACCTCATGAGCCCCCGCAGTCGCGGGGGCTAATGAGGTTCTATGCCTCTTGCTTGCCTTATTTTGTAGCCGTGTTCTTTCTACGACTAGAGGTCTTGTGCTTTTGATTTAGGATAGTTTTTGTTTTTTTGTTTGGGTTTTGTTTTGTTTTGTTTTTTAGTGCGGGCAGGTGTTGCAATTTTGAAGGGAGAATTTACAGAGGATGAATCATGATCGCCCGTGAGAGCTCAGGGGTAGTACGTTCCCAAACCTATCTCTCTTGGTAAAGCGAATACGCCCTACCACCGCGAATTCCGATTTTCGATTAATTTCTAGTTTAGTTCACTCAGGAAAAAAATATCAGTTGCAAGGAAGCACAGGGTATGTGTGCACATGTTCCACACAAAAAAAAGTTTTTTTGATTAAACTTTCTGCCAGCATAACCTCCAGGGTCCAGTTGCATGAGTGAGGTTAGTCCTGCGCCAGACATTAAGCAAGGTGCTCCGCTTTCGCGGAGCACCTTGCTGAGTGGCTGGCGCAGGGCTAAACTCACTGATTGCAGCGGAGCACCTTGCTTAATGGCTGGCGCAGGTCTAGGCTCGCTCACGCAACTGACCCAAGAGTTAGAGTTGGCTCTCGAGTCTTACCATAGGAGGAGGGAATCGAAGTTCTGGACAGAGTTTCGTGCCCCTGACTGAGAATATCTGCTGACGCTGTGTCAGGGGCACACAACTCTTACCTGAACTTCGATTTCTTCCCCCTGTGGTATGACGACGCCCTTATCAATCCCGATATATTACTTCCGGGTCATCTGGTGTAAGAAAGCATGTCACCGGCCACAGGGGTTTATGAGGATCTATGCCTTTCGCTTGATCCGGTCCCATCCACTCACATTTTTTTTTTCGCTGCTCAGCACTTAGAAGGAACCCTTCATCAGGCTTTAGTTTCTGACATCTACAAGAAGCATAGATTCTCATGATCCCCAGCAGCCGCAGGGGCTCATGAGAATATATGCCTCTTGTTGGCATGGCCCATAGGCAACTATCCGTTTTTACATCTCTGCTGCTGGGAGACGAAGATCTGGGTGAAATGAAATTGTTTTGTAAGGACACACACACACACACACACACACCCCTACGCTCTCTTTCGCAATGTGGAAGATTTCTCAACCTTGGAATTAACACATTACCGTGAAGATTGGGATGAATAGTAATAAGCAGGAAACGAAGAGGAAACCCGGTGCACAAAGACCATCTGGCCGACATGGGGCCGATGGCCTTTCGCCCATTGGGAAACGAGGAGAAGGAGATGAATAAGAAAAAAGAAAAAAAGAAGAAGAAACGTCCGGCACACGCAAGAAGCATAGATTCTCATGGGCAGCTTCAGGTGCAGGGGCTCATGAGAATCTATGCTTCCTGCCAGCGCAGATGGGCCACTACATGTATTAAGTGTATATCTCTGCTGCTCGGGACGAGCTGATGTTGTGGTTTAGGCCTGCGACTATGATGCGTGGGGACAAGATGTCTCAGGACCCAACAGGGCAGAACGATTGCAAAATGGAGGTCCTTTAATGCCGCTCTTTTATCTGGGGCGGAAAGGGTTAATAGAAATACGAAGTGCCCGGCGGAAAGGGTGAACCCTTTGGCTGTCGGTAGCTGTTTTTGTCGCGATGATTTCTGCATCATCGCGACAAAAACCGCTACCGACCACCAAAGGTTTCAAAGAAATTTGGAGTGCTTCATGTTTGTTCTTGGCGGAGAGTCTTTCAACACACTGGGGGCGCACGCTTTTGAATTCTCAGCAGGTTTTGCAAGCACGGATGCTCTGCGTGTACTCTATCTCCTATCCACTTCCTTTAAATAGGTCGAGGTCAATTGAATATGAGTGCATGCATGCACACACACATTTGCACATGATTGAACCAACAGATCCAAGTACTGTGTGTGTGTCTGTGTGCGTGCGGTGTGTGTGTGTGTGTGTGTCTGTGTGTGTGTGTGCGTGTACGTGTGTGTGTGTGTCTGTGTGTGTGTCTGTGTGTGTGTGTGTGTGTGTGTGCGTGTACGTGAGTGTGTGTGTGTGTGTGTGTCTGTGTGTGTATGTATGTGTGTGCGTGTGTGTGTGTGTGTGTGTGTGTGTGTGTGTGTGTGTAAGCGTGTCTGTGTGTGAGTACACCTTAATAAAATACGTGAGCTGTCCTCTAAAAACATTACAGCTTTGGAGACGGATCAGCCATGATAGTTCAAGGGTGATGCCAGAATATCTTGGCGCCTTCAGGCGCCAAGCTATTGTGGCACCACCCTTGAACTGTCACGGTCATTTAATATGCTGTAGCTGCGTAGGGACATAATTAATGGTTTACAGCTGGATGCCTCCTCGGGGTCATACAGAGTACTTTGACATCTCTTTAGTCGATGGAGGCTTAGAATATCGACTGGGGGGACCTACAGCCGCCGCCATACTAGACTCATGCAAGCATTCATCACTGTCTGGAGACCTCGCAATATATGTCGGAAGAGAGTATAAATATGTACAGCGCAATGTAAAAGGAACGTGGCACTCACACACCGAGACAGTCGACACGAGTTCACTACATTGGAACCTGCTGATGTAAGTGGGGCTAAACGTCGCCTAGGCAAGAGGAACATATTCTCATGAACCCCTTGCATTCTGCAGTGGCTCATGAGAATCTCTTGAACATGTCCGAGGGCTTCGCACTCAATAAATCGAAAAGCTGTCACACCGCAGGAGGAGAGTGGGTACGCAAGTAAAGATCGAAGGCAAAAGTAACCCTCTCACTGCCGAGGAAAGGTGAACGCGACCCAGCTGCAAGAAGCATAGATGCTCATGAGCCGCCGCAGTTGCGGGGGCTCATGAGGGTCTATGCCTCCATGTTCATTGTACGGCTCGGGTTCTTTCGTGTTGAAGTAACTAAGACCTTCGATACACCATCTGCGACCACTGGCAGTAACGGAGATAAAGAGTAGGCGATATTAAAATTTCACACTGTGCAAAGCGTAATATATAAGCCTAAATGCGTTGCGTTCATGAGGCTCTGGCGGTAGAGATGAGAGGTTAGAAAAAGTCACCGGAGAAACGGAGAGTCAACGCTAGAGTTGCAGTGTTTTACAAGGTATAAGGAGCGGAATGTTGGCGGGAAGTTGTACATTAAAGTTCTTCCAGAACTCTGATATGCTGACAGAGCAAACAGTTTGATCCATTCCTTGTTGGTGGTGATGGGATGGGGGGGGGGGGGGGGGGGGGGGGAGGGGATATACCCTAAATTGGTGATTAGCGGTTTCAGTTGTTAGGTTCTCGTTATTTGTGATTGCATTTTTGTTCATCCTCGTGATGCGTGAAAGGGGTCATCTTGAAACGTGAAACGTCAAAAGTTGATGTTAATGATCAGTGAAAACGCCCTTGTTATTTCGCGAAACTGACTTGACAGGCGCCGTTTTCTGATTTTTCGTGAAAGAGGTTATGAAAGCAGTACCTTCTCTTTTCATCGTCCCTTTTCATCGTGAAATGTGAATGTTACTTTTTTGGATTCATAATGATTCGTGAATCGCAACAACAACAACAAAAAAAAGAATTAAAAAAAAAATCGGGGTGAATCCGTGATGGTACCCCTTCCCCCCCCCCCCCCCTCCACACACACACACACACACACACACACACCCTCCCTTTCTGTAGTTATGGCATCCTTTAGAATCGCAAGCCCACAACAAAGCTTAGACTTAACCCATATCATACTGAGGCTAAAAGCTTCAAATTTGTACACTGCCATATGCAAGCTACATTATAGTACTTACGGATAAGGATCTAGACCAACGGCTTTAGTTCAAGGGTAGTGCCAGAATAGCTTGGCGCCTAGAAGCGCCAAGCTATTCTGGCACTACCCTTGAACTATTTTAGTCAAACTTATTTTACACACTGGTGTATTCCGAGTGATAAGGGTTTTAAGTACATGACACTCCGCACCCGTTACGGGAGATGAAAGGTAGGATCTAACAGAAGTTATTCCCAAGTCAGACTGCGTCCCATGATAGTGGAAGCATCCCAGTACGCAATGGTCATCGGGCCGACGTCGGCCGCCATTGGCCCGCGCACGGCTGTGCGCGGGCCAACGGCAGCCTACGTCGGCCCGGTGGCCTTTTGCGCTTTGCGATCCAAGCAAAAACACTTGGAACGTCTTGACTTATCGATGCTGATAGCTGCAGCTTTCCTTAACACCTGCAACAAACAGACAGGAGTCTTCGGTGCAGTTAACTCCTTGGATGCCAGTAATCACGCATTTCGTGGGTGTCTGAAAACACTGCGCTGCGCACACTGACCGACATTAGCACAAATCAAATTGGCACCTTCCCCCCACCCCCCCCCCCCCCCCCCAACAAAAAAAAAAAAAAAAAAAAAAAAAAAAAAAGGGAGGGGGCATGAAGAACAGAGAGCTAACAAGAGACATAATCCTCATGAGCCCCCGCTGGGGCTGGGGCTCATGAGGGTTTATGTCTCTTGCAGATGGGTAGCAATCGCCTTGCCCCCGTAGTTAAGAGGTTAATTACGGACGAGTACGTAAAACTGAGGATGCAGGCCTACGTGAAGCCGCATTTTGCTAGCATAGTAAGAGGCTAAATTCTCGTCAGCCCTGCCGGCTTGTAATGGCTTAAGAGAATACGCGCCTTTTGATGTGGAATGCGCTTAATGAACCGTATATCCGTGATCTGCGTACTGTTGCCTGACCTTACCTCTGAGTTAGGGGTAAGACGTATGTTGATAGTTTACTACATGTTGGTCCAGCCTTAAGTGGTCCCTTGATACGAATACTGCATCTGTCGGTGTTTGCCTCAAACATCTGTAGTGAAACTTCCGTCAGAGATTGTAATTTAACTTTATGTGTGTGATTCATAACTAAAGATTTTGGCGTGCTTGAAGTGCAAAAAAAAAAAAAAAAAAAAAAAAAAGCACAATAAATGCGGCATTCTTTCATTAAGAGCCACACAAATGTCGCTTTTCTTTCGCTCGTCGGTATATAATGTTACTAAGGGCCAGTCCGTTAAAGCCATGATTATAATCATCCATCAAATTTCCATTTGGAACGTCGGATTGCACAGACTACCTTTTTCGGCCCCGCTGTGACACCCACTGGTTGTCTCGCTCGATTCACTATCGCTGAATCAGCAGTAGCGAATCGAGTGAGACAACCAGTGTAGCTCACACACTGTGCAAACGGTGGCAGATTCAAACACGGGGTGTCTTCGTCAACCTTTTGATGGCACAGTAGAGGACAAGAAACGTGTCAACAAAGAAGTGAAACATGCAATCAGACAAGCAAAACACACGTACAACATGTAGTTTCTGATCCATGTGGGTCAATGGTCAAACGTGGGTATTTGGCTGATCAGGCGATCGCTGATGAGATGAATATCTTTTTCACACTTTTTGAGACACAAGATTTTTGTACCAACATTACTGATCTGAGAAGTACCATTTCGCCTGGTGATCCAGTTGTTATTGATACAGAGTAAGTGCAGACTAAACGTTTAAAGAGTATCAATGTAAACAAAAGCCCAGGCCCAGATGGTATCTGCGGAAGAGCATTACGTTATTGTGTAGATCAACTGGGTGGCGTCCTTCAGCACGTTTTCCAGCTCTCTATCGACACCTGTTTTATCCCCCAAATCTGAAAATCCTCTACCGTCATACCTCTCCCCAAGAAGACACACCTAAAAGAACTTTCGACCTGTAGCCCTGACCTCTTTAGTCATGAAAACCCTGGAAAAGATCATCAGATCGTTCATTCTTTTTTCTGCTGAACCCTTTCTCGACCCTCTCCAATTTGCATACAGGACTGGAAAAGGTGTGGATGACGCCAATCTGTTCATATAATAATAATAATAATAATAATAAGCGCATTAAATAGGCGCTTTATCCCAATTGAAAATCGGCTCAAAGCGCCGCCGCGAACTGAACCCAACAAGCACGCTCACGTGAATCACGCGCATTCACTCACACACAGTACATAAACACAGAACATTCACGTGGTGCTAAGGGCAAGCTCAAGCGAGCTACTGTAGTTTTTGGAAATTCGAAATCGTTTGTATTTGAAATTTGATAAAGTGGGCTGAAACTGATACCAAAACACACTGTATACACATCTAGAAAAGCCACAGGCACATGCTAGGATTTTATTTGCAGAATTTTTTAGTTGTTTTAACACTTTACAACCTCACATCTTGGCTGAGAGACTGATACATGATTTCTCCCTCAACTATAGGCTGATTTCATGGGTTTTGGAACTTTTAACAAACAGACCTCAGAGAGTTCTTGTCAATCTTTTTTTTATCTAACTGGCGTCTTACTAGCACTGGTTCCCCTCAAGGTTGTGTTTTGTCTCCTCTCCTCTACATTATGTACACTAACTGTTTTAAAAGCCGCTATGAAAATCGTTTCCTTGTGAAATTTTCAGACGATTCAGCATTACTTAGTCTTTTACAGGGTTTCGAACCTCACGTGCCTGCTTTGGATGAGTTTGTAACATGCTGTGATGAGTTAGTTAGTTATTTGGGTTTAACGCCGAGCAGATGCTGCGATGAGTCCTTGCTTGATCTGAATGTTGCCAAAACGAAAAAGCTCATCATTGATTTCAGAAAGCAGACATCACTCTCTGAGGCTACTGTTTTACATGGACAGGCCGTTGAAATTGTCAGTAGCGTTAAGTACCTGGGTACTATCTTTGACAACAAACTCTCATGGTTTCGTTCCCCGTTGGGTGCTTCTTTGCATTTTACACGCTTGGCAGTCACCTTTTTGGTCTGAATCTCATGGAATGAAAATACCGAGGTCATTGTGAAGAAAGGTCAGCAACGGTTATACATTTAAAGTAAACTTAATTTGTTTTTAGTGGACAAAAGAATTTTGATTCAGTTCTATAAATCTTTCATTTAAGGTGTGTTGTCTTTTTCTTTTATCTGTTGGTATTCCAACTTGAGTATCAAAAACAAAAATGCACTGGACAAGATCATAAGGGTCGCATAAAAAATCATTCGTGAAAATCAAAGAAGCTTGCAGTGTTTTGTAGAGAGACGAACAGTGAAAACGGCATACTGTATTCTGGCTAGCAATGATCATGTTCTGACCGCCGAGTTTGATTGTCTCCCCTCGGGACGTCGGTTTTGCTGTCCAGCGTGTAGGACGAACAGAAGAAAATTCGTTTTCGTCCCTACTGCAATTCGTCTCATTAATAACGCCTAAGTGTGTGTGTGTGTGTGTGTGTGTGTGTGTGTGTGTGTGTGTGTGTGTGTGTGTGTGTGTGTGTGCTTTTGTGTTTGTGTGTGTGTGTGTGTGTGTGTGTGTGTGTGCGCGCGCGCGCGCTCGTGTATTATGTAGAAGCAAATCGTGTGCTTTTCTGTAAGACTTTTCTTTTCCCCCTTAAATTTATCGTTATCATATCTTACTTTTTAATTATTTTATATAATATTTTTATTTCATTTTATTATTATTTTTTTCTGTAATTTCATTTGAAAATAATTTTATTATTATTATCGTCTGAAATTAATTACCTTTTATAAACCGTTTATAGTGCTGTGCATTGTGTGGTGATATGAGGTGATATGTGCACGCATAAATTGTATTTATTAATGTTGCGCTGTGTTTTAAAACATTAAATTTTAATTGAATTGTTTGTTTGTATCATTATTGTGTGCATATTTTAATGTAAATTTTGTTTATATCTCAGTCACTGAGCCTGTTGGACCACTTTAATTGCCCCTAGCGGGATAAATAAAGTTTATTGAATTGAATTGAATTAAATTGAACTGAACTGAAAACCTGAGGTGGTAAATGACGCCCGCCTTTGCCGTCTAGACACGCAGGTTCTAATGAGTCCCGACAACTGCAGGCGATCATGAGAATCAGTCTCTTCGCAGACAGAAGGAATTGGCTGAAGCTGGACTGGAAACGGAATAAAGCTTGAGTACACATTACGGTCGCGTAAAGTCTTTAGGTCTAAACCCTGGCAACTCACACAGTTTGAGAAAAGGGACAGTCATGATGTTCTGATTCAAGCCACCAAGAGTCACAACAAAGGTAACTGCCAAAGGTGTCAAACGAAAAGAAATTCCCCTCAAAGACAGAAACAAGCTTGCAAAGGACAAGTACACCACGTCTTTTGTTTCTTCGGGAAAAAATCCTTTTTTTTTCAAAATAGGCTTACGCGACAGAAATAGGCAATAATTATGGACTTGTCTTCTTCAAGCATGAAGTAAATTGTTCTTTCTGTATTGCGAATCATTTCACAAGAGAGGTTAGATGGTTTCTCATAAGATTCTTCAACAAGAGGCATAGATTCGCATAAGCCCCTGCGAAGCTACGCCCCTGAGAATCTACTCCTCTTGCAGAGGGATGAAAGGCTCATGAGAGTCTACCCCTTTTGCAGGTGAAGTAGACTGGTTTGCGCGGGGCACACAACGCGTGCGTCCATAGGAAGTCTCCTGTGTAACTAGGTCCACAGACCCCGGGAAATCAGTACTGTTTAATCAGTTGCATTGTCTTGGCTTCCGTGTTGACCGTCTCTCATCGATTCTCGCTGTGTCAACCGCGGAGACGCAGGCTGAGCAAGAGAGACGGTAATAACTAAATTGAAGCCGATGACTATTGAATACTGAGGAAGGAACAACAAGCAGTCTCGTCAATTAGTAAATCTTAACCCTTTTGGCTGTCGGTAGCGGCTTTTGTCGCGATGTTTCTCGCAGGAATCATCGCGACAAATTCCGCTACCGACAGCCAAAAGGTTAAAGGATTAGGAGATATGACTGTTATGAAAAGCCCCCTCCCCCCCCCCCCCCTGACTATGACATTCTGTTTGCAAAGAAAGTACTGGATACCATTGGGGATGACATTTTAAATGGTCTACATAAATATGGCATTATTTATGTAAACCATGAGAAAATTGCACAGAGATTAAATAATGAGTTGTGTAAATAAATAATGCATTCCAGTATTCATGCAAATAATGTCATATTTAGATAAATAATGCAGTATTAAAATGTATTACTCCTTTCGATATTGTGGGAGTATTGGCCAGCATCGAGTATTCAGGCAAATAATGTAGTATTTATGTAAATAATGTTGTACTGAAATGTATTATTCCTATCGATATTGTGACAGTATCGGCCCTGGTCATCTAGGGACCTGTCGTGTCCTTTCAAGTCTGCCCAGCGTCGGCTGCCTTTCTCCACACTGGCCTCCACTACGGAGGCGATCGACTACTTCGTTGAACACATTACATCCTGAGGCTGAACGATTTCAAATTAGAGTCTTGTCCCATGAAGGCAGATTAGTAGATATATGAACTATTTTAATTCAAGGGTTGTGCCAGAATAGATTGGCGCCCAGGGGCGCCAAGCTATTCTGGCACTACTCTTGAACATCACAGTGCAATTTATTTCATGCACTATGGTATCAGCCCTAACACACTACAGGGAATGGATTGTACAACAAACCAAGGGGAATTACTAACTGTTGTCCAGCGCTGAGTAATTCCCCTTGGTTTGTTGTACATTTCTGCCAGCGCTAGCCTCACCTATCTGGTTTGTGAGTATCTAGGGAATGGATTGGTCATGGTAGTTCATGGGTGGTGTCAGAAATATCTTGGCGCTCCTCAAGGGACCTTGAGAGTTATAGAGTAATGGTAGACTATTATGGCACTTCTAGACATAGCTGACACTATGGCAGACAGATCGACCGTGATAGTTCAAGGGTAGTGCCCAAAATAGAACCACGCCTCATGGTCTATATGTCTGATAAACTGTCAGTTATGTTGTCTTTTGAGGACACTCTCAAATATGATGAAAAAATAATGTTGATCCTACTCAGTGAGCAAAGGGTGTTTGGCCGCCGTTGGCCCGCGCACAAGCGTGTTTGAGCCAAAGGCAGCCAAACATCGGCTCGATGGCCATTTGCGTACTGGGCTGGGTGCCAAAGGACAGTTGACAGTTTGCTCGCCAATCTCCTCTTCTAAATCGAGTTCCTGCAGAGTCCATACGCTGTTAATCAGTGCTGTTCGGCAGCTGTCAGTTCACGTGCACATTGCAACACCAAGGGCTTCCTCCGCGCGACGCTGCGTCAGAGAGCCTAAATTATCCTCATCGGCTGTGAGCTGGTCTGTGACGCTGGACCTTACGGCTTGAAGCCGTAAGGTTCAATATCACAGACCAGCGAGCATTATTGTACGTCTGTGGTCAGTTCCCCAAAGCGAGGAGGCGTGTGGGTGCCGTTTGTCCTCTCCAGTGCCGATGTGTTCAAGCAGCAACTGAACACAAGGGCTTCCTTGCTTTAGACAGGCCTATCAACCGATGAGACAGTCTGCGGGTTTCCATTCCCTCTCCCACAGCGAATTTACGCCATCTATGTGACAGACTTTTTTTTTTTTTTTTGTTTGGTTGTTGTTGTTGTAGCGTCGTTAGAATGGACGGGTAAGTGGGTGCAGAACTCATATAATCACAGCCCTGGTGCGGGGAACTTCCCCTCAGAACGTCTTCGAGCCGCCATGACGGCCGCAGTGGGCCCGCGCACAGGCGTGCGCGGGCCACAGCGGCCGTCGTGGGCACGAGGACCTTTACTTACTGGGTTGTTTTGGAGCTGTGATGACCTTTCCAACCAAGCTCAGTGTTTGCAGGAGTATATTTGTGTTGTTTGCGTTGCTCGTGACAAAAACAAAGTTGTGGTGCATTTCGTAAGCACGATTCGTAAACTACCATCACAGCCGTTACTACCAGCAACAGCAGTAATCCAGTCTGAACAAACGAACGAACGAACGAAGAAACAAACACAAACCTTGACAGCCTTTTCTTTCTCGCGCAGGACGGCGGCCATGCTGTTTCGAACCACGGCGATCATGTTGGACATATCGGAAGAGGACCGTTTGAGGATAGCCATTTCTGGGGATTCCGTGCGGGGCGACTGGTTAAAGTCCTGAAACGAGAAGAAAAACTGGAATTCAGACCTGAGAGTGTCAATATCTGTAGCACTACGTATCACGAGAACTACGTGTTCATAGCAATACTATTACTAGCATTACGTGTCGATAGCAGTACGATCGCTAGCACTGACTACCTGTCGATAGCAGTACGATCACTAGCATTACGTGTCGATAGCATAACTGTCTCAAGCACTACGTGTCGATAACATTACGCGTCTACAGTTTAACGGCCGCAGCGTTATTGAACGTAGTGCTATTGACACATAGTTATAACGGCCGTAGTTCCATCGACGCGCCGTGCTCATGATATGCAGAGCTAACGGTATTCAGAGTTTACACGTAACCCTTTTCTGTCGGTAACGCGTGATTTATATTGTGATGGTTGTTGTGGCCAACAGTTTTATATGTCATGTTTTCATCCTTATGTATGCTGTGATTATTAGTTGTGTGTGATAATTGGTGTGATATTATTTTAGTCTTTAGTAACTGACATCAAGACACATTCCAATGTTGTTGTCTTTTTGTTGTTTGTTTTTTAGTTTTTTTTTTACATGGAAGCATTTGGCTATAAACTATGTTATCTTATTTCTACAGGAATCACCACTAAAAAAAAAAAACAAAAAAAAAACAAACAAAACAAACACCAAACCCGTCACCGACAGCCACAGAAAGAAATCACCACGTCAGAAAACGTTACCGACAGGCAAAGAGTTAAAAACAGGCAGGAAGAGGCATAGATCTCCATGAGCTCCCGCACCAGCGAGAGACCCATGAGGAATCTACTACGTGGTAGAGATTTTTTAAAAGAAATTCTCGGCAGCAAAACCCAAAGGGCGTATCAAGAGCACATTAAAAAAAAAAAAAAAAAAAAAAAAGCACCACGGGACATTCTGTCTGGGGAAAGCTGCTGCCAGCCGTGTTTAGAATCAAAACTGTTACCAGCGCAACAAGTGAGTTTGTTATTGATCGGAAAACTCTAACATCCCCCACCCCCCCAGAGAACACAGTGGGCGTTTGGAACGCTGAAAAAAGTGGACGGAAAAATACAACCGTTAAAAAAAAAATCTTAATTCGACCCCTTCGTTGCCGAGAAAAGTTGACCACAATCCAACGACAAGAGGCACAGATCCTCATGAGCACCCGCAGTCGCGGGGCCTCATGATGATCTATGCAAATTGATGACACGTACAGCTTTGTGTCGTATCCGTTTCATGCGCGACTGCGGGGTCTCTTCAGCGTTGAGTTAACGAAGATTTCGGAAACACATGCTGCGACCATTGGCAGCAAGGGGATTAAAGAGAAAAATAGTGCACTGTTTAGCATCTGCCAGAAAGAGAACGTGCATCAGTGAATCACATCTTTAACCACGTCACTTCCGATGGCTACAAAGCGTCTTTCTGAACTCGTAAATTCAACGCTAAAGAAAATCAGCTCTTCAAGGGAATATATTACAGTTGAGGACGAGGAATAAGGACGACAAAAGACATAGATACCAGCAAGTGGCATAGAACCATGTGCTGGAGTTCATGAGGTTCTACGGCGCTTGCATATATTAACGTTTAAACTCCCAGAACTAAACGACTTTCTCAGAACTAAACGACTTATACTCTATCGAATGGAAGTCATTTAGTTTTTGGAGTTTAAGAGTTAAGATGGTGGTGGCGGTTGTGTTGTTGTTGTTGGTGGTGATGATGATGATGATGATGACGACGACGATGAGGTCCATTACATAGCGCTTGTATCCAGTCATACAAAGTCTGCTTGAAGTGAGGGAGAGGTTTGAAATAAAGAAGGCAACCCTCCCCCCACCCACAACACCATAACAAATTTATTTTACTTTATCTTGGTAGCGAAGGGTTTAGAAGTTGTCTCTGAGTGATTGCACGTTGCCAAATAAAACGGGTTGTCAGTGTTTTCCCCGACTCCACACAGACTTCACTACCCATCTTTTCACACACCATGTGAGTAGACACACGTACCAGAGGTGTCGTTACTGACTCCTCTCTTGCAACGACAATCCAAAGACCAAGAGGAGCAGAACAGTCTTTTATTTGACGACATTCAGTCATGTTAAGCCCTTCAATACCACCGGACGAAATTTGTGTTTCTGATTTCGTTGTTACTTCTACGCCAAAGAGCCCCAGCCGTCAAAGGAACGTCGACACAAAACGGTTACAGCAAGAGGTATATATCCTCATGAGTCCCCGCGGCAGCGGGGGCTTATGAGGATCTATACCTCTTGCAGTTGGGCGGTGTTTAATTTTTCTTGGCAGCGAAGGGGTAAAGTTAACCAGTTCAGTTAGTCCTTCGCCCGGAATTACTGCCACACATACCGAGAACATTTTTAATGGAGTTACTTTAAACTGCTAACCCTTTCTTTACCGCTGAGAAGGCCGCTTTAAGTTTAAACTGTTGAGAGATCCACACTATACTTATTGATCGACACACACCGCCAGAGGATGATAACTGGGACACTGGGTGGGCTGCAGCAGACAGCAAGACTCCACAATTCCGTTCAGCTGCTCCATTTCCGATGCGCAGTGTAGGAGATACGTTTAGGGCTT